>JAGVSM010004281.1:0-18556 GCA_022494885.1 Micrasema longulum
CTCAAACGAATGTGTGGTAAAACGATGTATGATATGTGCACAAATCTCGAGACCCGTGAACTGTGTTAGACTGAGACAAGCATTATCCACAGAATCAAGAAAGGGGTGCTGCGATGGTTTGGATATTTAGAGCGGACGGACAGCGAAAAAATGGCTAAAAAGATCTAGTATGCGAATGTTGATGGATGCAGAAAACGAGGACGACTGAGAAAGACATGGCACGATCAAGTCCATCAAATACTTGAAGATGGACATGTCAAGAGTAAGAATTATCGGCGTGCGTGCATGAAAAGATATATGAATGTAGAGGACACGAGGTCTGTATTTTTATTTTATTTTATAGATATTTTCCTAAAATACGTTTAAGAAGAAGCGCAGATTTATGTTCAGGGCTGCTATTGTGAATACTCTCGTAGCTGTAGAAAACGCTTTAATAAGCGCTATAAAACAGTTTTCCTCGGCCACGATAGCGTTTAGAATAGCAGTCCACGGCAACGTTAGACGAGGACGACCAAGGAAGACGTGACATGATCAGATAAACCAAAATCTTAAGTCTGGTCATGTCAAAAGCAGACAGAACCGAAGGGCATGTATGACAAGATGTATGAATGTGGAAGAGGCTAGGATTGTATGCCAGGATAGACGTGTGTGGCGGTCCATTCTCTCTGCCTACCCCTACGGGGAAATGGCGTCATGGTAGTAGTAGTCCAGGTAAAAAATCATTGTTCCACTGAACGAACATAACGTTTAACAGATACAAGTTTTCATCCCTTAGGGCAGTTTAGGCAGAAGAACTTATTCATAAGTCGCTATTTGTTCTTCTTATCAAATTGTAAATTGTTGTTTCACAAGATAATCTTCCCCGAGGCGATAAATTCCAGGAATTTTAATGATAAATTCGTTTTGGAAATAAGTTGCTTTACAATAAATGACTTATTTTGATATTATACCTTCCGTTTTAATTCAATTGAACGAAATATTATTAAAACTAAAAATGAATCATAAAAATCATGATTATTATGGATAACTTATATGGCGCCATTTTCGTAATAGGGCGCTTTGCAAAGTGATTTTATAGAAAAATAAATTCAATTGAAGCTTTTGAATTTATTATTTAATCAAAACAATTTATTTTTTACTACATGCTACGGATTTATTCAAATGATTTAGAGAACAAGGGGGTTTTAAGTTTTTTCCAAAACATCACTTCACTCTCACAGCTTTGCACCTCTGTTGGGAGAGCATTCCATGCCGTAGGGCCTGCGACCGCAAATGCGCGTTCACTGAATTTAAGGCGCTGTTTGCGTAGAGATATAATAACTTTTTCTCTCGCCGTGGACGTAGCTGATCTAAGCGTAAGACGCCTGTCAGCTACATAGTTCATCTGGAATGTATAGTTCCCTAGATATATTGCGGAGCATAGTTGTGCAGTGATTTATACATAAGCTAACAGAATTTGTATTCCATCCTCTGTGAAAAACGTAGCCAGTGTAATTCTCGAAGTAGTGGAGTGATATAACTGAATATAGAGATTCCGAAAATAAATCTCGCTGCAGCATTTAATAAAGACTGTAGGCGAGTTATTTTGTTTATTGGCATATTTAAATAATCGGTTTATTTATGCGGTGCAAATTTTGAAAAAAAGCCACCTTAAGCTATGTTCATATAACAACAGAGGTAGAGTACATTTAAGAGAAAGAAATATGGTGAAAGTAATGTATGTGAAATATAACCTTTACGGACTAAATGCTGTTGAAATGCGATCCCTCAGGCGAATTTGCGGAAAAACAATGTATGATAGGTGCCCTAATGTCGAAATTAGAGCAGAATGCAAGGCTGAGTTAAGCATTATCGACAAAATTAAGAAAGGTCTTTGCGATGGTTCGGTCATGTGGAGCGAATGAATGATGAAAGAACGGCTAAAAAGATTTATGATGCGAATGTGTCTGGTTGTAGAAGTCGAGGAAGGCCGAGAAAGACATGGCATGATCAAGTACAACAAATTCTTGAAAGTGGTCATGTGAAAAGTCGGAATAATCGACGTACGTGCATGAAAAGATGTATGAATGTGAAGGAAGCAAAGGAAGTGTGCCAGGACAGAGTGGTGTGGCGTTCTATCCTCTCTGCCTACCCCTCTGGGGAAATGGCGTGATGGTTAGTTAGTTAGTAGTTAGTTAGTTACGAGTGTTTTCGACGCAATGGCTTATCTTAGGTAAAAATAATGAAAAAGAAAATCGAGCGGAGATACGTCCTCCTCGTTGTGTAGTGGTTAGCGCGTTCGTCTACCATTATTGAAGTCCTGTGTTTCTAGCAAGATGGACCTAAAATACTCGTTTAAGGTTGTTAAAACTGCAATATTTTTTTGTTCCTGGACTGGCACCTAAAGCGTAAAACTAATCGCCTTAGCTTTGTATTAAAAAAAATATCTAAATACGTTGCATTTGTTATTAATTTAATTGAAATTCACTTCATTAAAATTTATTTTAAATATTAAAACTTTGCTATTAGTACAACACTTTTATCTTAGAAGAAGACCCAAATATACTAAAGCGTTTCTTCCATCGACGGGTGATATAAAACTAATATAATATACCTAGAATATTGTTCTCCGAGTAATCATAGAATCAATACAAAAAGAAAACTAATTACATCTGTGGTGGATCCTTAAGCAGGGTAGGTGGGTGGTTATTCCACTTATCTACGTTGTTAGCGTATAGAGAAATATTCCTTTTGACGCAACTTTGTAAAGCTCTTGTGAATGCTAATGTCGTTTTGCGTCTAGATTAACTACAATACTTCAAAAATACCAAAAATACTTCGAAAATACCAAACTCATAAACTTCAATCTGTTTTCAATGCAGCAGCAAGGCTTATTACGAGAGTGAAAAAATATTCTCACACCTCACAACATCTTCGAGATTTGGACTGGTTAAAAAGCCTAGAGATAATAAAATACAAGCTTTGCTGGACAGTATTCAAATCCCTTCATGAAATAGCTCCACAATACTTATCGGACCTTTGTATTAGGGAAAATACATGCCGAAAAAAAATGTACCTTAGGTCAGCATTTGATTCAGGCAGAGCAAAACTTGTCGAAATCCGGTGCTCACCAAACACTACATTCGGAGATTGTGCTTTTTCCGCTGCGGCCCCTCTGCTTGAAACCAATTGCCTTTAAACTAACGAATCATCGACTGTCCCAATCAGTTCAGATCCCAACTAAAATCATATTTTTAATTCTCAATTTTGAATCAGGAAATAAAATATATGACTTTAGTTTACTTATAATGTAAATATAAGTATACAATTGTTAAGCGCCCTTGAGGTGATTGTTTACAAAAATGGCGCTTTATAAATCAGTCAAGTATTATTATTATTAGCATATATGTATATGGGTACTAGAAGACAGATAACGAAACATGATCATCATCATCATTCCCTTTCCGCATCTATGGTTCATTGGGCACTGCATTGGTACACCAATCCCAGAGTATCTTGATCATTTTGATTAAAAGGAACATGACAAAGTACATTGTTTTTCTTAAAATACAAATCAAAAAAGTAAAAATTTTTGTATAATCACTTTGTAAAGCGCCCTTGAGGTATTATATTATATATTAACATATCCACGATAGTAATAATAATAATACATGTAAGTAAGATGATCAGTTTTACGCTTCAAGTGTCAGTCCAGAGACTATGATATAATCTAGAGTAAAAACACTTTTTAAATAAATATTTCCTGTCAAACATGTCGGGAATTGAACTCGAGACCTCTACCTTGCATGGTGGGCAAACGCGCTGACCACCACACCACGAGGCCGACATGATCAATGAGGTAAAATAATGTTAAGCGGAATTGAGTTCGTTTACCGTGTTAGACTAATAACAAAGTTTTTATTTTTGAAAAATGAGATAAAAAAAACCCAGGATTTTTTAAGTTTCTTAGGTACGGGAGTAAAATATTAAAAAAAGCGAATTTTTTAATGAACACCAGGTCTGAAAGGGTTGAATAACGGTTTTATTTCCTTTTGCTTCATGTTTGTCATCGCCTTAAATAGGATATTATAAATATGCCCCAACACTGTCTCGTTATTCGTTATCCGTTGGCAGAAAAACGTATCGATATGATAGAGGAATGTTTACACACGTTTATTTCGGCGCACATGTTCGATGGCTGGGATTCGGGTCTGCTCGAGTTATCTCACGTGTGTAGTGTGTAACACATGTGTGAGGAGGAAAGATTCACTTATGAGCGTGTAAAAACAGCAAAACGAGTCTATTATTTTTAATGGAACGCGCTTTTAATAGTGTAAACGTGGGTCCATTACACAGATGAATGATAAATACATACATATCTCAGTTTGGGGAGGAAAAAAAATAAGTGCATATTTTTAGAATCTCAGACCTTTTAATCTTCATAATCATTATCATCACCATTATCACCATTATCACCATCGTCATCACCATCGTCATCACAATCGTTACCGTCACCGTCACCGTCACCGCACACAAGATATTGTTGATTTCTTTTACGTAATGGGAAACGTTAATGTAAATGTTTGTGTTTGATAAATGTAAAAAATTGTATTTTATTTATTTATTTATTCACACTCTTTATCAAAATAAAATTCCACGTTCAATTTGTCCAGCTAACAAGGGTACATACCCCGTTCCAAGCTAGGCAATTACATTTTAATATATTATAATTGTTAACAAATGGACATAGAGCACAGACAAACAAAATATAAACTTATTTGGATACACATTTTGAATCATATACATACAGACATACACATATATACACACACATATATATATATATATACACATATATACACACACATATATATATATACACATATATACACATGTACATACACACACACGTACATACACCCATGCGCATACACATACATACAATATATAAACATAGACAATTTATTTATGCGAAACTTCATGGTTGTCATCTATAAATATATTTTTTTTAAATATTCCTTTGTTTATATTTTATTTTTGACATCCAGTAAAATTCTCCAATCCGTGGCATGCATCAACTTTTCTCCTACGACCAATGTCATGAAAGAGCGAGGTCAACACCTTCCGAAATTTAGTTGTAATATTGTATTTTTATTTATTATTAATAAATAAAGAAAAAAAAATAGTACTGTATTGTATTAATACTATTGATTTAAATTTTATTTAAGCGTTCACGTAAGCCTGGAATGCAAGAGGTCTCGGGCTCGATTCCCGACATGGTTGAGATGAAATATTTATTTATAAGGGTGTTTTTACACCAGAATATTCCATAGCCCCTGGACTGGTACCTGAAGCTTAAGACTGGTCATCTTACCTTCATGAAACAAAATGATCAAGATACGCTGCGATTGGTGTACCAATGCAGTGCCCTATGCACTATTAGGTGCAGAAAAGGAACGGTGATGATGGTGATAATTTCATTTGTGGATCTTCTAAATACTATAAATTAGGCATTAAAAGGAAGCAGAATGGCGAGGTTCGGAAATTTCCCCCGTTCAAAAATACATATTATAATATATGTATGTATATTGTATGTGTATGCACACTTTTACCTATATTATGTGAACGTTAACCTACAAGTGGTAGGTAGTCAGCCCTAAACCCAGTCAAATAGAAACCGCTATTCAGAATTCAGACACATTTCTCGATAGGTTACAATGGCCAATGTCGATTCGGGGACTACCGGACCTTTTTAATACAAACCCTACCCTCTAGAATGCTACCCACAGTAAAATACTGTACCTAATCTTTTCTGTAGGAATACTATGCCCAATTGTTGGATGAAAGTTAATATGAAAGTACCAATATACTTCGTAATAAAGTACAAGCGAGTAATCAGAAAACTAATCCAATTATATACAACAGGTGTCCGCGGTTAAAAAATAGTTCTTGTTTTAGGATAATATTGTTTTTAGATAAAAAGAAATACATGTAAAAGTATTGAAAAATAAGAATATGATTGTAATAATAAATGTGTTTGAAGAGAATGATATTGTTTCATACTTTTGATGGCAATAAGGTAGGACATCAAAGAAATGTGATCAATCCTACGTTTCAGTTGGCAGTCCAGAGACTTTGAAATATTTTACTGTAAAAACAACTTTTTACTATGTAATCATAAAAGTAAAACATTTATTTCACATTAATATTTACATAAAAACATTTACAAAAGTGTTCATACGATTATACTTAATAAAAATCAATCAACTTCTAAAATTTGGTTACCTATGACATTTTTTCTCTTTATAACTTGTATAATAGATTCTTGTTGAAATATTTCTTCTACTGTATTTGCACGAAATTCTTTAAATAGATAAATACGTTCTAGGTATTCAAATTTTATAATTAATTATGTTTGTTGTGAAATTAACGAAGCATGTAAATTTGATTTATGGCATCCTCCGCATCCCACAATTCCGTACTATAAAATCGATTTTCGTATTGCAAAATACATACTTTTGATACTTTTTACAGATATTTGGAATGGATATTTAATATGACCCGACCGTGGACTAAACCTGAAACATTATGCATGTCAGGCAAAGGTGTCAAAAAAAAAAGAATAAAGTTCTTCGTTCTAACAACTTTGGACAAATTTCTATTATTCGGCAGTTTGGTTTAAGTAAAAAGATTGAGCAGAATGACTTTGTGATAAAAAATAATAAAAAGCATTTTACGTTGCATGCGGCATACAGAGTACGTGAATTCTCAAAGATTTTTATCAAATCATATTTACCGATCCATCAATGCGTTTGACAATGCACTTTCTAAGTCACATGTTGATATGATCTGTATACAGTCGAGGTGTGAAAGCTCACCGTATGCGAGGTAGGGTAAAGGGGCACTTAAAGGCGTCAAAATATGCCTGAGTAAATAGGGGTTAATGGAATTCATTTTTTGTCAGGGAGGAATGGTAAAAATGCCCCAGGGTTAGGTGTAATGCTGAAGTGTTTGTTTGACAGAATAAACATTATGGAACATGAAAGGATTCCATTCTATCTAGAATACTGAAAGTGTAAATGACAAGGATCAATATTATTATAAGTGGAACTACACAAAACTAACACTAATAAGATTCCCATTTGATTTTAAACGTTGTAGTTTGTCGAAAAAGAAATAAAAGTTTAAAATTTTGTTTAAGCCTTATAACTAAGTACAGTTATAACTAAATCAAAATATTACTATTTAAAAAAAAAAACGTATGTTTATCTTAATTTATACACATAAAATGATTATATTAATATAAGTTACTTTGACTGTCTACAACGTTAAGAAGTCTTATTAACAACAGTAGAAATGTATTTTTTTACTTAACAAAAACACAATAGTTATATAAAAAGCAATATTTTTAGGAAAAAGTTTTTACTTTAAAAAAAGACATTATTCAAGTTTACCCTTCCCTCTTCATGTTTTCTTTCCACATTTACGCTCTCCTCACCTCACACTTAGTACCTATAAGTTTTTATTTTTTACCTTAATTTAAAAACCCAATTTCACTTTTTATTAAATTAAATCTAAATTTTATTAAAAAATTAATAATGTAACCTTTAAATATTTAAAAAAAGCTTTCTTTAACTCCAAAATATACACAAAAGAAAAATAATTAACAAATCAGGTTGAACTTGCCATAAAAGAGCCAGGCTCTGTGTTTGGCAAGTGCACTACTCGTATTAATTTATTATTCCATTGGGTGTAATTTTATTTAATATAATAGACGACAGATTGCTAAATAGGTGCGAAGGTTTTCACGGTCACTGTTATCAATATTATGTATTAAAGCTTTTAAATGGCATTACTGAGTGCCCTAATTTAGTTAGTTTAATTAATTTTCATGTACCTCTTACACGTATCCGTCACACCAAATTATTTTGCTGTGCCAACGTTAATACTAGTGCAGAAAAAAATCATGCAAACATCGAATTTGCAAATTGTATAATAACATTATTGGAGCCAATGCGAGTGATATATTCAACTTGAATAATAATAAATTCAATAGAGAAATCAGCGACAGCATGCAGGCATTGTCGTCGTGGGTTAGTAATGATGGGTAAATACAATATATATATATTTTTTTATTTTAAATTTATAAAGGTAAATATGTACATATAAACATTTATTTTTTGTTCTCCGAATTCTGTTATTGTATTAATATAATTTTATTTATGATGCATTACGTTTATTGTTAATTAAAAGTTTAAAATCTTTTTAAATCTAGTGGTAAGTATCAATAATTATATTATAATATTACGGTTATAACCATTAACGACTTTAGATTTCAAATGAAGAAAATATAAAAATAACAATGTGTTATGATGGAAAATACTGCCTTAAGGCAATACCGCCCTCATATTATGTTTAAATATTGTATTGCATTCTATAAACCGTGTTTAAATAAATACAAAAATAGACATTTCAGTCATACATTCATAATTATCATAGCGAATGTAAGGAAATCACTGCTATTTTTTCGAACTCCATATGTTATATAAAAAAAATGTACTTTATTTGCGACAAATCGTGGGTATACTGGCAAAACACGTTAACTCAAAAATATGCAGATTTGACTTAATGATGCAGTTATGTAAAGTTTTTTTAACGCTTTACAAATTGGCAAAATACATTAAGTCATATTTAATTTCATATATCTGTAGTTTTAAAAATAAATTTAAGGTTAAGTCGTATACCGGGTATTTTATTCAGGCAAAAAGCTTTAAATGACTTAATATTGACTTAATATAAATTAAGAAACGTTAAAATTAAAAAAAAGTTCTAAAATGAGCACTTAATACCTTACTTTAATTAAATAAGATATAAAATAAAAAAATTGAAAAAAAAATGCTTGAATTCTCATAACAGGGATTTGAATAAAGCACTTAAAGAAATATTTAGTTTTAATAAATATACTAGAAATACAGAATTATATAGGATAATAAAAATGCTCAATCTAGAGGAATTGATCTACACAGAAAAAAAAAAAAGATATTTAAGATGAAAAAGAATAAAATAAAGAAAAATATTTAATTTAATTTTAACTACAACATACCTAAAATAAATACAAGAGCATCAAATAATTTTACTTGCGAACAACCTAGAACCAACAGAAAAAGAAACAATTTTTTGTATGCAGCAATAAATTTTTACAATTCACTTTCTAATGATCTAAAAAATATACAAAACATGTACGTACTTAAAAAACACCCAAATAAAACAATTCTTACAGCCCGTGCACATACCAGCACTTTTGCTGATTGGGAATATTTCGTACTAATAAAATATGTAATAAAATGTAATATTTAAAGTTTAAAAACCTTGTATTTTGTCATAAATAAATAAAAAAATAAGTTTTTTTTCAAGTATACCTACGAAATTATCGTATACAATTCAAAAACGAAATAATACGGACCAAAATGGACACCAAGTCATTGGAACAAAAGGTATAATAGTACTACACAAGTGCGTTTCCAGAAACTATCTACCAGCCAGTGGGCCACATGGCGACGGTATCTACCTACTATCTACAAACGCTTCTCTTCGGACATCTATCTCCCTTATCTCCCATGGAGTTGAAACAGTGTTTGATTTATTTAGTTTTTTACTGCTTACTTCTTGGCATATGAACACTTGACCAATTTACTACTATAATCTATTTTTTATAAATTTATTGATATGGTTTTAACTTTGCTGGAATTCCTCTCGTCCATGCGCTTTGTAGCTGCACGATGATTGGTTATCTAGCTTTCATATATCAACTTTAAAATACCAACATTTTGTAAACGGGGTCTAGAATTCCAATCGTCTATGCGCTTAGTAGCTGCAAGGCGTGTTGTAATCTTGCTCCTTTTTATTATTCAATTTTATTATTATTTTTTAATACACTAAATTTATTTGTCAATTTTTAAAATGTGTAAATGGGGGCTAAATTTCTAACTGTCTATGCGCTCTGTAGCTGCAAGACGTCCTGTAATCTAGCTCCTATCTGTTATAATTTTTGATTGATCTTAATTGAAAACGAGGAACTAGAATCCCAACCGTCCATGCGCTCTGTAGCTGCAAGACGTACTGGATATTTATTAATTGTACAGCGCCCTTGAGGCGATTTTCACAAAAATGGCGCTTTATAAATTATCCAACTATATGTATATATTATTCAATTGATTGGTAAAACAGATATTTTATGAAAATGAATGGTAACGTGGGGCAAAGATGACAAAGAAAGACGTGGAAGGATCAGATAAACCAAAATCTCTCAAAGTCTGGTCATGTCAAAAGTAGACACATATATATGATAAGATGTATGAATGTGAGAGAAGCCAGGAATGTATGTCAGGATTGACGAGAGTGGCGATCCATTCTCTTAACCTACTCGTCTGGGGCAATGGCGTGATTATAGAAGTAGGAGTAGTTATGTAAATATTTATTTTGTTATAAAATACTTACCTATACCTTTAATTTTTGATCGTATGTTTACAACTTATGTTTTATTTTGTTTCAGATCAAAAGCAGAACAAAGCGTGTGTTGTTTAAATATCGTTGGGGATAATATTGGTTATAGTTTAAATGTGTTTAAAAGGGATATAAAACGGCGGAATCTGTTTAATTTCGTGAAATAAAAAAGTTTAATGGAAGTAAACATGAGGTGAATTTGGCGCTCCGCTGTCACGTGGTGTGAGTGCGAGGGAGATGGCACCTCTCAGGGAGGCACTGCTCGCACTTACTGTCATCATACTCCAGGCCAGATATGGTGAGTTTTCAATTTATAAAACGTTTTAATGGACTCTTAATTGGAAAACCATTTCCTTTTCCTACTCACTTACCATCAAAATAATTCCATTGTTCGAAACTTAAATTAATTCTTTCATGTTTTACAATTTGAAATTCGGAAGGGATTCTTTTTACTCAAATCCGTTGTCATGAAGTTAATCCAATTTCGCGGGAGACGTTTTCTGAGCCCGACTTAAAAAAAGACTGAAAAACTTTATTAACTGATTACAAGTTTTAATCCGGGCTTAAGTCGAGAAAAGATTAAAGGGTTATTTCATAGAAACGGTAATAACGGTCATATTTACAAAGAAAATGTTTTCTAAAAATACCAAACTACAGGCACCGTAGCGCAGTTGGTAAGACGGCCAACGATGAAACTGGCGTCGCGGGTTCGATTCCTGCCAGTTTCAAGTAAAAAAATCCAAGAATTTTTTTTTTCTCAATTGGTCGAGTGTTTTGGTTTATTTTTCATTACCTCCTTCCATATCCCCTCTATCTTACTTGCTGACAAGCCTCTAAATAGAGGTTTAACGGATTACTCCTTTAAAAAAACACAATCATTACTTTTTAGTTCAAAATAAAAGTTAACTCTTAAAAGGCTGTGCTAATTTTTTTTTCAATATTCTGAAGTTCAAACATATAAAAAAAACAGAGAGACATGCAGTTAAATAATTCCTTTTTCGTAATTTATAAAAATAATAATATTATTTAGGTCTGTTATAGCAAAATAAATTTCAAATCATTAAAACGCCAGTTATTTAATTATCGTACACTCCTGCTGACTGCTAATAACCGACTGATTGAATGAATTCTTATTTTGTTTTTGTCTCTTTCACACAAACACCGGATAGAGAGAACAACGTCTCTTTCTTCCGTTTTATACGTTTTATTCTCCTGCTTTTTTTAAAAAAAAAAAACAAATTTATTGTGGCATTGGCATCACTTTCATTCGTATATTTATTTTTCGCATAGAAAAGATAAATATTTTTATACTAAAACCTGCATATTTTTTATAACCTGTTTGCCCGGTGTAAAAATGTTCATTAAAAGATTATTAAAAATACCACTTCATAATTTTAATAAATAAGAGAGATATATTAATTCTTGTATTATTTGAAGACACGCGTTACACCACAGCCACACAAGTGTTAATACGATGTTTATGGCTGTAGTATGGCTACTTAAACCAGCCGATAGCAAAGCATGATCCCTGTAAATGCCTAGACTCCCATATTTCCTCCACTAAAATGTTTTCAATCTCTGTTTTCATATGTTGAACTTATCAATATTTTTTGTTTTCAATGATCGTGTTGTTAACTGTTTTTATGAATGTTTTTTATTTCTTTAACTTAACATGAAAGCCGCTAAAATATATTTTTGACACAACTTTATAATTACAAAAGTGTATCATTTGACTCTTGCGTTAGTTAAATATTAACTAATGTCAGTAAACATAAGTATATAGTCAAATACCGACTTTTTGTGTCTATCGGTTTCGAGACGTATCCGTCTCTTCATCAGGACACTCACTGCACCAATATGCAAATACTGAAATGCGCTTTCACCTTAACTATCACCGTAGTACACATAGTATTCAAGAAAAATTACATAATTTACAGGCAGAGGTAAAAGAAATGCAAACGCCACCGTGTCCGAACATGCACTAAAAAAATAGTATGCTGGAGAATGGGTTGGGGGGGAGGAAAAGATGTTTATTCTTATCAATAAAATGTTTGACTACAAAGTTGATGCTTTAAACTTTTAATTTATTTTTAAAAACTAGGATATAAAGCATTTTTATAACTTTTTCAAGATTAAATATAAAATAAAGTCTTATTAAAATAAAACTTTAAGGTGTCTACTGGAGTACTCCAAAGATCAGTACTCGGACTACTCCTCTATCTCCTGTACACCAAAGATATAGAGAATATTATCAAAGAATGTGGATTGTGGTCTCACTGCTATGCAGATGATACGCAGATTTATTTTTATTGTAAACCGAGCGAGAGAAATGTGCTTGTTGATTTGATTAATGGATGCATTGAGAAAATAGGAAACTGGATGGCTGAAAATACACTAACACTTAATCCATCTAAAACGGAACAACTATGAATGGCTTCAGCCAGACGACAGAATTTGATTAAGGATACTTTGGGTAGTACCCAAAGTAAGGAGTACCGCTTTACCCACCGTTAAACTACTGGGAGTCATCCTTAATTCTGACCTTTCTCTTGACGCTCAAATTAGTAGAACGATAAGTTCATGCTTTAACCAGCTGAGACAGATTAAATGCATACGCAAAAATTTGCCAGTTGATGCCACCCGTCAATTAATAAATGCGTTTGTAGTGTCTAGAGTTGATTATTGTAATGGTATCTACGCAAGTCTACCAATAAATAAAATGACTCGCCTGCAGGCTGTATTAAATGCCGCAGCCAGACTTATTTTTGGAATCTCTAAATTCAGTCATATCACTCCACTATTTCGCGAATTGCACTGGCTACGTTTTCCACAGAGGGTGGAATACAAACTCTGTCGGCTTATGTATAAGTCACTGCACAACTCAGCTCCAGAATATCTAAGGGAACTCTGCATTCCAGATGGACTAGCTGACAGGCGTCTCACGCTTAGATCAGCTACGTCTACGGCGAGAGGAAAAGTTATTAAACCTCTACGCAAACAGCGCACTAAATTTAGTGAACGCGCATTTGCGGTCGCAGGCCCTATGGCATGGAATGCTCTCTCAGCAGAAATCCGAAACTGTGAGAGTGAAGTGATGTTTCGGAAGAAACTTAAAACCCACTTGTTATCTAAATCATTTGAATAAATTCTTAGCATGTGTTGGATAAGTAATATGAAAAAGTACATTATTTTTCTTAAATTAAAAAGGTAAAATTAATTTTATATCTTCATATATTCACTTTGTAAAGCGCCCTTGAGGTATTATATTACAAAAATGGCGCTTTATAAGTTATCCATAATTATTATTTTAAAGTCAGTGTCGCATTTTCCGCTCATCCGTCGTTGTTCTACGATCATGACGATTTGTAAGGGGGTAGATAATTTTAACAGTGTATGAATGCGACGGTAAATTAAATTGTTTTTAGTTTTTTTGTTCAAGTTCTCATGGAATCGCCCAAAAGTCATTTGAGTCACTTATATTTTGAATAATGTAAATTGAGTTAACCCCATAGAGGGGCTTAACCCGCTTAACCTTAGGTTCCGTAAGTTGAATTGAACCGAGTTCTAGTTGCTTGTCTCAGCTGTCAATTGTACTTAAAGAGTAATGTATACGGGTTCGTATTCTTGGCTTCTTCCTCCGTTTTCCCTTATCTCTATCTACCCGTCGGTTTTGTATTCAAAAGTAAACCGTTGTTGTATTGTTGCGAGACATTAATTTTCTGGAAAGCCCGGGATTAAACTGTCAGATCAAAGAGTTTGGAAATAGAAACGATATTTTAGGTTAGGAACATAAAAAGCAATCATGATAGGTTGATATTATACTTATCTACGTATTATCCATCAGACATGAGTTCTATTCAGAATACATATTTTAGATGCAATATTAACAAATAAGTGCTTACTCGGTTTTAGGCAAAGAAATCATTTTCGTTTACAAAAAATGCACTTCCATTTAACAACATTGCTTTGAAAACGATACGAGCGGTATTTTTTCTAACTTTTAAAACTTATTTTTTTTAAGGGGAAATTGTTTTAAATAAGAGACAAAAATTATCAAATGAATCACATTGTAAAACGAGGCAAACATAGAGACGTGCATATTTTATGGGCCTATAAATTTTTCACAATTTTTTTACTGATAACATTTCATTTAAAAAAAAGCACCATCCTGGATTCAAACTAAAGATATTAACACTTTTTTCTATGGAATATTTTGTTGCCCTTTAAAAATAAGGAATATTTTCATGTTTTTTAAAAATATTATTAATTTCTTTTTTAATTACTATAAAATAAAAAAAGTACTGTATAATCTTTTACAGAATATTTTCTTTTCTCTTTCTTATGTTATTCAAATATATTATACCTGTCTATTTATTATAGGAGCAAACATTCATAAACATTTATGGTATACCCACAAACAAGCCATGCCTTTGTGAGATTATATGTTGACTATTTTTACTGTTAATATGTATATCATTGCTAGGTATTTATCCTTAATTTTTTTAATACTATGTTTTACCTCTTATGTATATTGTAAAAAAAATAAAACAATTTTCTTTTAAAAAAACACGCATTTCCGGTATTCCATATATATAATAGAGAGGGACGTTACGGTTATTACTGTGGATTTAAACGGGATGAATAAAAATTATATCCTAAGGTCCGTTATCCTGAAAAGTCCGTAGCCAAGAACTCAACAGATATTTTAAAATTCATTTATTCAATTGCTTATTCACTCAAATGAATAACTGCATTAAGATTTCATTTGAATGAACGCAGTAATCGAATGCATTCGATTATTTCCATTAGAATGAATCTCTTCCACTTTTAATGTAAAAAAACAATATATTTGTATTATGGTGCCGAAATAATATTGCAAAGAATTAGGGTGATATTATATTTTAGAATTTTATCATCATCATCCCCCCTTCTCCAAGTGGTACAAAGGGCACTGCATTAGATTGTAAAAAATACATCAAAGTTTGATCATACGTTACTTGAACGTATACTTTCACGCTGCAGGCGCCAGTCTAGTAAAAAAAATTAATATCACGGTTCAAAAAAATCTTTAAACTCGTAATATATTTATTTCATCCACCCAGACAGTAATCATATCCAGAGCCACAGGAATGGTAGGCCAAAGCGTCAACCACTTTACAACGAGGTGGAGTTATCTTCACTTCATTTTAAAAATCAGGATTTTTAGCTGAGAGTGGTCATCGATTCGAAATCATTCGTCCAGGAATCAGAGTTTATTTCAAACACTGAACAGTATTTTTGACCCGCCTGGACCCATACATAATTAAATTAAAAATACTTACCAATAAAAATAAAACGTCTTACTTAAAATTTTTACTCTACGATACATAAAAAATAAACGAGAAATATTTTGGTACCATTTAGTCGTATGTACATGAGGTATAGCGTGTTCATAGTAGGTTTATTTTGTAGTACAAGTGGGGTTTTTCCTGTACATCAATCAAGATTAATATCAATAGTTTGTAAATCGATGTAAAACACATCACACCACATCCATAATAAAGTAATGAACTTTACACTTCGAGTATATCAGGGTTATAAATGCATATCACATTTTTGTATTTTATTAGAAGCTTTTGGTAAATAATTATGAGCATTATAAGGAGCGATTTATTTACCACCACTTTTGTGAAGAATCACTTCAAAGATATATTAAATGAATAGATCACCCCTCTAACTATGCATCATAATATGTATTAGTGACTTAATTGTCTTTGTTTACTTTTGTTTTTATGAGGATGTTAGACCTTAATAATCGACTGTGTTTTTTAAAAACATGTTTTGAAATTACCTAATAATATAAATACATTGTAACCTTGATGTATGGGAGCGAAGTATGAACTTGGAAAAACAGGGATGAAAGTAGGCTGAATGCTGTCTTAATGAGATCTCTCAGGCGAATGTGTGCTAAAACTATGTACATTTGATGCGCAAATGTTGAGACAAAATCAAAAAAAGGAGCTCTGCGTTAGTTTGGACATGTTTTTATTTATTTATACTTTTACATTGTTTGTATTCTTTTTTTAATACAATATAATGTTCCCTATACTGGGGTGTCCCGTGCCGAGAGAAACATTTTACAAAATGTGAAACATGCCTAAGATTAGCTATTTAACAAAGTTAACAAAATAATTACAAAAAGAAAAACGTTATTAAACCAATTAACCTAATTATAATTAACATAATAAACAATAAAAAAACATAAAAAACATGTAGAGCGAATAGAAAGACAGCGAAAGAACGACTAAAAATATTTACGATACGAATGTCGATGGATGCAGAAATAGAGGAAGACCGAGAGAGACATGGCACGACCAAATCCAACAAATGCTTGAAAACGGACGTGTTTAAAGTATGAATAATTGGCGTGCGTGCATAAGAAGATGTGTGAATGTAGAGGAAGCAAGATCTGTATGCAAATATAGAGTGATGTGGCATTCTATCCTCTTTACCTATTCTCACGAGGAAACGGCGTGATGGTTAGTTTGTTTGTGATTAGAAGTAGTGCTTTATTGTAAATTGAAATAAATAAAAGCAAACACTACTACCATCACGCCATTTCCCCGTATGGGTAGGCAGAGCAAATAAACCGCCACACACGTCTATCCTGGCATACATTCCTAGCTTCTTCCACATTCATAAATCTTGTCATACATGCCCTTCGGTTCTGTCTGCTTTTGACTTTTTACATGCCCAGATCTAAGACTTTGGGTTATTTGATAATGCCACGTCTTCCTTGGTCGTTCTCGTCTCACGTTATTGTTCCGGTTTGCAAATAATCTATATCATTTGATTAAAATCATTATTTACCCACCTGATTTATTCGCAATAATTCACACTATTCCGTTACATTTTTTGATTTCTCAGCAATGCACTCAAATTTGAGATATTTCGTGAACAAAGACGTTATTTACTTACGAAATGCATGTCAGACTTGTCTGAAAATTCCTGTTAGAGGGTGAAAGCGCTAATTGGTTAAATAAATAAGAGGAAAAAGTGTACCAAGTACTTTTATTAAAATATAAATAATCAATAAATCACAAGACAAGAATTGTCAGTAAATAAAAAAAATCGAGGATTAGATTTACATCGCTGGTGGAATGAAAAAAAATACTAAGCGACATGTAGCCAACATTACAAAATAGCCAATTAAAGTTTTTTTGAAATGAATTGAAAAAGTATTTACTAAAAGTTTTAATTTAAAATAAATAGAAATCATCCCAAAATAAAAGGTTTATGCAAGATTTTTTTTATTAATTAAAAAAAAAAAAAACTTCCATTCAAACTCTTTCATAAAGCTGCTAGATATTGCTTAGGAACTTTTGTTTCTAAGTATTAAGTATTCATCAAATTTGTTGAAATATTGATATTTTGAGCAGGTAGATAAATAGGAAGTAAACGATGTTTTGAGTTTGTCCAAATTTTTGTTGACAAGGATTGGATTCAAGCCCCTAGGGAGCTGTTAATATCAACATATTCTAACAGAGATGAAGATCATCTTAGCGAAGGGAATGTAGAAGTCTAGGCACCCTTCAACTTCATAACTTCACAAACATTAACAGATGGAAGAGTCGAAAGGATATAGATATTCAAATATACATAGAATGGTGAATGTTACACGGTGGGTAAAATGGTCACTTAAAATAGCAATGGCAGATCATTAGCCCTGACTTCTTCATTCCCTTCTCTAAAATGTTCCTCATCTCTGTTTTAAATAAGTTTTTCTAACCAAGGTGCAGTAGCGTAGTTGGTTAGATAGCCAACTGTGAAACTGGCGTCGCGGGTTCGATTCCCGCCAGTTGCAAGAAAAAAATCCAAGAAAGATTTCTTCTCAATTTTTCTGGGTGTTGTGGTGTATTTTTCATTACCTTCTTCCATATTCCTCTTTCCCGCCTGCTGACAAGCTTCGAAATAGAGGCTTAGCGGGTTATTCCTTAAAATAAAGTTTATTTTTATAAAGTGCGTCGTGGCTTCGATTCTCGTTCCCTTTTACGGCATTTTTCTATACTCCCTTGCTCTATTTGCCGCCATGGTT
>JAGVSM010004282.1:0-56957 GCA_022494885.1 Micrasema longulum
AGTACAAAAAGAGAAGGAAAAAAACAAATAGAAGTTGTTGAAAAATTTAAATCTAAGTAAAAAAAGTTATTTAAAAGTTTGTAGTTAGTATTTACAAATGGAAATAATATTAAAAGTGAAGAAAATTTTTTTGTGAAAGTAACTAAAAGGTAAGAATTAAAATGAAGAGTGAAAAACATGCTCAGATATAAAAAAAAACATTTAAAAAAAGGAAAAACATAAACATAAACATACATATTTTATGGGATTCAAAGAAACGACGAGAAGAATCTTTAAATGAAATGAAATCTTAAAATGAATAAATAAATAAATAAATGCTTTATGTACAAGGAAATAAAGTTAGTCGAGGAAATGCCAGAAAACATAGAAAAAAAGTCTATATACAAAATATATAAAATTAAATGTAAAGAGTATATATGTAAAAATAAGTCATATATATAAGTCACATATATTGCGAATATGAACAGTAACGTGAGACGAAAACGACCAAGGAAGACGTGGCATGATCAGATAAACCAAAATCTTAAGTCTGGTCATGTCAAAAGCAGACAGAACCGAAGGGCATGTATGACAAGATGTATGATTATGGAAGAAGCTAGGAATATATGCCAGGATAGACGTGTGTGGCGGTCTATTCTCTCTGCCTACCCCTACGGGGAAATGGAGTGATGGTAGTAGTAGTAGTAGTAATAGAAGTAGTAGTAGTAGTACTATAAGTGTGTATATAAAAAAAATTTTTGAATATTATAAATTAGGATAAATAATCAATAAGTAAGTCTACAATAGTTTTAAATAATGTAAGAATAAGTATAGATGTAAATATTGTGTAGTAATATTAGACTATGTTTCTTTTAGAACTAACTAAAAAACGTAAAAAATCATTTATATTTGTTGGGCTTATAATTCTCTTCTTCTGTACAATTTTACTATTTTAAATATATTTAATAAAAAGGGTTTCTATTTCAATTCAATTATGATTTATTTATGAGTGACTTTGTCGATAAAAGCAAGAATCAGGTAAAAAATAAATGCACAATTATGTACAATATAGCCATGACCTTTTTTTTGATAACCGTAAAAATAAATAAATATTTGAAAAAACTTATTGTGTTACTAAAGCAAAACATATCTAAGGTCAGTTAATAAAAATATACATTGTTAATATTATTGTCAATAAAATAAAATAATTGATAGCGTCTACAAAGTAATGATTTGATATCTATTATATATTTTTTACTGTTTTTGTTTCAACGCTTAAATACTATAGATAAAAACAATTAATTGTTACTTAAATCAAATACGAATACGAATTCGCCGTCATTACTTTCGCCTTTATTTATTTACTGTGGATAATATTTATAGAACCGTTTTTGTAAAAATCACCTACTTCCACTACTACTGTCATCACGCCATTTCACCGTAGGGGTAGGCAGAGAGAATGGACCGCCACACACGTCAATCCTGGCATACATTTCTAGCTTCTTTCACATTCATACATCTTGTCATACATGCCCTTCGGTTCTGCCTGCTTTTAACATGACCAGACTAAGGATTTTGGTTTATCTGATCATGCCACGTCTTTCTTGGCCGTCCTTGTCTCACGTTACCGTTTATTTTCACCATATATACTCGTTTTATCATTCTTTCGTCGTCCATTCGTTCTACATGACCAATCCATCTCGAAGACTATTTCTTAATCTTATCAATTATACTTGTCTCAGATTTACACTCTCGCCTGATTTCATAATTAGTAACCCTGTCATACATTGATTTCTCAAACATTTGTCTACGAGATCGCATTTCAACCGCGTTCACTCGGCTTTCATCCTTCCTCTGCCAGTTCCATGTTTCACTTCCATGCATAAGTGTTGGGACTTAAACTCCGTTGTGCACTGCCAGTTTAGCTTCGATTGACATATTTTTATTAGCAATTACTGTGCTTAGTGGGCCGTTCATTTTGTTTCCCGCCTTCACTCTCCTTTTAACATATTTTTCTACTCTTCCATCTCTTGAAAACATGCTTCTCAGATACACAAACTCTTCAACTTGTTCGAAACATTCGTTGTTTGCATTTATTATGCAGTCAGTAACCTCAATTCTCCTTTCAAATTCCATCACTTTTGACCTCCTTCAGTTCATCACC
This sequence comes from Micrasema longulum, assembly GCA_022494885.1. Taxonomy (NCBI): domain Eukaryota; kingdom Metazoa; phylum Arthropoda; class Insecta; order Trichoptera; family Brachycentridae; genus Micrasema; species Micrasema longulum. The sequence continues at coordinate 2,144 of JAGVSM010004282.1, forward strand.
AATTCGTTTTCCCGGCGAACATCATACCTTCTAGAGACTATCTGTAGCAAATCATCCTTGCTGCTTGCTAACAGAACTGCATCATCAGCATATAACAAGCAGTTTACTGAAAAGTTATCCATTTTTGCTCCAATACCCATACATTATATCTCTTTCATACAGTTGTCCATGTATAGATTAAACAACCATGGTGACATTACACATCCCTGTTTCACGCCTTTTGAGATTGCAACCAAGATTTGAATCCCCCATTAACTCTTACACACGCTGAACTTTCATTATAGAGAGATGTACTCGTAAATATTTTATTACAATTCATTTATTTAAATATAACATATACATTACAAACATATATTCAATACGTACATATTATAAAAAAGAAAAAAAATACACGAAAGAGACTCATGTCAAAGTAGTAGGAGAATCCTGCTCCGGAAAACTCCTTCGGATACATGGAACAGATCAATATCAGGAGCGATATTGTTCAGCATAGCGGTAGCCCTTCCAACAGGCATAACCATTGGCAGGTTGGTCCTGAATATCGGAATATGAAACAATCTGAGCTGACGCTGTCTTATTATCAGGAACATACAAACCAATGCTCATCTCAGAATTATCGATCATACCGCGAAACAATCGATAAAAATGTGTAGTCAAATACACATTCCTTCTAGTCTCTAAACTGTTGTAGCCAAGCATACCCTGGAGAAACTCGGTCGGGTAGAGCCGAGGATAATACCCGCACTCTCTCATGTAGAGATATCTCAAAAACATTTTTTGGATTTTCTCTATCATAAGAGAGTACTTCAGTTCATGTGGCTCCCAAATCATCAAGCCAATCTCGAGTCTACTTTGCACCAAGGAGTTTGTAAAGAGTTCTCAGTACGCGGGTATTTTCGAAAACCCTGGCAGTACTCAGAACCAATCCTAACATCTTCAATGTATTACCACTGATTGTCTCTATGTGTTCATGAAATGTCAGGGTGCTCACAAATCTAACGCCCAGATCCTAAACATTCAATGTTCGTATTAGATTCTGGTCATTCATTTTGTAGCGAAAAAAAAGAGTTTTTTGTATGTAAATTATTAGTTGCTATTTACCAACTCTCAATAACGTAAGCTAAAGTGTTTATTTAGTTGTTATTTTAGAATATCAATTACTGGTACTATAAGGTACATAATAAGGTAATTGTGATTAGGTTTCATTTAGAACTATGTTTTTTATTAACCTATGCCCAGAATTCTTAGGTCTGCCAACAAACATACCAGTCTTGATTTCTTTGATAACAAGTTGTCTTCTTTCATAAGATCACTGAATCAAACTCAATTGTAAACACCACTTTGCACCACCACAATTGCTTCCACTCTCCACTATATACCATTGTTTCTTTCTACTTTCTTTTATAATAATTTTATATGTATACATTTGTCCTTAAAAATGCCCACTGGGCGTTTATTTAAATAAATAAATAAATTTCCTATTGAAAGAAATTAAGATATTCGATTTTTTTTTCCTATTAAAAAAAATTAAAAATTTTGTAACGTATTAAATTGTATTTATTATAGACTAAAATGTTAATGACTGACAATTTGAAATATATAGAGTTAAGATAAATGTGGACAATACTGGAAGTGAATTTAGCCACTCACAAAAATGGATGATTCTACAAAATGAATTAAATGTCTGTTACGATGTTGTGGACATGTGAGCAAACGGCGATGATCGAAAAACGTCTGGGCGCTCTCATTTGGCGGAAGCTGGTTAAGTTTACGCGGTGCATTTGTTAACCTAGACGGCCTTGCGTTGTTAAACTGCATTGTTTGTAGTCCATGGTATATAAAAACAGTGTTTTTAGTAGGCTCGGCGCTATTTTGTCAGCTCCTAATTGACGTTTCTTCACCATTCTTTTGTGGGTTCTTTTCATTTCCAGAATCTCTTTCATTTCATCTTTGTCTTCCTCCGATTGATTAAGTCTCAGTACCAGGGCCCGCCTTCCATCGGACATGGGCAGCGAGTAGTTCAGCAGGTTCTTCAACCTCTCGGCTGGAGCCACTCCTCTCTCCACGACCAGCACTATGCGAGCCCACTGCCTCTGCCACTCGTTGCGGGTTTCGGTAATCTTCTGGTACGTGTTACCCATCATGGCGATCAGCATGTTGACCAGTAAAATGGCCACTGTCACCATGTAGATAACAAACATCAATTTAGCCTCGATTTCATAGTCGGTTCTCTCAGAGACACCATAATAGTCTCCAAAGGATGTTAGTGACATCAGAAACATTGCCATAATGCTCTCCATCGGGCTCGGCATTGGGTTGGTTATGGAGTCATCTATTCCCTCGGGCGTGTTTGGATTGTCAAATGATAGAAATATTATGTAGTACGCTTGAGAGAATCCCATGACGAACACTAAATAAATACACACAAATCTAAGTAGGTCTCCCATAACCATGCGGTAAATCATCACGACGAAAGGCCCCACAGTTTTAAATCTCATTGCATACGCGTGTTTCAGGGCCAGACCGCGAAACTTCAAAGATACATTCCTCATGGTAATTTTTTTCCAAAAACACCATTTCGTGAATTTTTTTTATAATTTCAAAATGGAGTAAATCCTTAATTTATCGGATTAGCATCCCTTCCACAAACCCCTCCCCTACCCTAACCAGCCGCTTCCCTTTCCGCGTCCGGTACGTTTCGCAAATTATTTAGGATTTCGAAGACTTTAATGAAACGGACACCAATACGTACAATGAAATAGACACCAATAAGTACAATGAAACGGGCGTAGTTTATGGTATTTTTTGTCTCCGTTTTAAGAGCATATTTTTGTAGTGTAAATTATACAATACATGCTATTTTTTACTTAAATCATTACAGACCACGAGTTCGGAACAAAAAATGGGATAGGACCACAGATATATTCAATTACTCCGTTCGTTGGTCCTATCAATTGAATAGATAAAACATATCTAATTTAATTTATATACATTAATAACAGAGTAATTGAGTGAGCGTTTAGAGAAGTATTTGAAAAAAAAAATTCAATTAGAGCTACTGCAAAAGCTCTATTATATCGAAATATTATCTGAAGATATAATAAAAAAGGGAATGAACGTGGCAAAAAATGCGATATTCCTAATTCGGGTTCATAAACGCATTAGGTGGCATATTGCCACCTGCTTTTATTTTCTTGAGTGTTCACTTTAAGATTGTGACCGTCTCAAAAGAACCTCAGGAAGCTCATGAAGTCACCAATAAACTTGACAAACTAGAAATTCTCGAAATTAATAGATTAAAAAATAAACCCGTCGTAGAATTACGTAATGAACAGATAGCACACGTGTATTCTCCATTACTTTACCCATTGTAATATATTTTTACTAATGACTTTTTACCCTTTGTGTTTCAGAAATCATAATTGACAAAAATCACACTCACGAAGAATGGGGCACTAAAAATAAAATACTTAAACTCATTAAAATAGCATTAGATCAACTCATTAGTTAACCAAAAAAAATTTTGATAATGATCCTTAAGATAAAAATAACTTTATTTAATTTACTTTCATTTAATTTTGAATTATCTATCCTTACCTATGTTTTGTATAAATACATTGAACTTCTTAATAAAGATACCAGTCATGAAGATGTCGCGAAAGCGATGAAACCGGTCACTGGATAGTCCAAATTTGTGGATTTAAGTATCACTCGTCTTTTATTTATATAATAAATATAATTTAATTATAATCTAAAGGAATTTTGGTGGTCTGGCTGACTATACAACCTAAAATATGCAATTTGCAACACCCAGATCGAATTAATACTGAATGAAACCTCACACAAACTGTGAATGTATGATGTAACATTAATTTTCATGACATTTTGACATCATTGAATTTTCAAAAGATGATTAAAAATTCGATTGATTAATTATTTTGTGTTTTAAGCAAAACACAAAATTGACCTTCCTGAACTAACACCAATATGTATTTATTTTTAAAATTGTGGACTGGCTGTTTTCTGAATAACTACCTTTAATTGTTCTTCGACGGGTAGAAGCATTTTTTAATGTCAAACCTATGGACGTATCTCTACGTTTATTTTTATATTTTCCATTTTTTGTGTCTTTATTTTCTTAAATATGTTTATAATTTTATAAATTCCATTCACACTACGTAAAAAAATAATTGAACGGGAAAAAAAAAGAATATTATTCATGTTTAAATTTGTTGCAACGAGGGAAAACATTTTTGAGAAGGGAATATGGGAGTCTAGGCATTTACAGGGCTTATGACCTGTCATTTGCTGGTTTAAGTGGCCACTTTACTATTAAACTAGCCAATTACAGGTCACAAGCCCTGTATTTTCTCTTCTCAAAAATGTTTTCCCTCTCTGTTGCAACAAATTTAAATATGAACAACTCCTTAAGGAGAAAATCTAGCCAGTCTGCAAGCATTTGGACGCACTCAAAACATTGTTAAATATTATTCACAAAAATATTTATTAGTGTCCACTTCATTGTATCCTATGTCCGTTTCATGAGACCGTGTTCATAAAACGGACATTTCCCAATCATCTTTTTTTTTACTATGTCAAATGTCTTTATTTCAGATTTTTCCAATCTGCATTTAGAGGAATACTGTAAACATCATTTGCATTGTTTTACCAATATTTGTTGAAATTAAACAAAGCATCTTGTTTGTCTATTTCACGCACTTAAGTCAGCAATATTACTTTGTAAATACAAAACGTATTATTTTATAAGTTTAGGTACCTAAATCAATATAATTTGTAGCACGCAAAACGAATAAAATTTTTGCTCACGTATTTCTCTAATAATTGTGAGTTAATTGGGTTTTTAAGTATTGCTATTTTACTGCAGTTAGCAATCGAGATTGATATAATTGTAACCGAACATGATACACACATTGTTCTGAAACTTTTAAATATAAACAAACTTTATAAATACAACTATTTGTATAAATAGTATGTTCAGCAAACATTTAGACATACTCAAAATATTTTTTAAATATATTAATGAATTCTCAGAACGCAAATATTTATTTTTATGAAAACAGTACATCGTTTTTGCAAAAAATATTATTTTGAGTCAATCAATATACAGGTGTTCTTCAAATCATGTCACATCCGAAACCACGATAGTCAGTATGGGCAAGAGGGCATAGCATATTAAAAAAAATATTTAGAAAGAACAATTTTTTTAAAAGGAAAATATTTAAAAAAAAATTATTTAAAAAAAAATGGTTGCGCACTTCTGCAGGAGAGAAGCGAGGGGGGCGCCGCCGCGCAGTTGACGGTATATTAGACCCCCCCTCTCCCCCCTCCTCGTTTCTCCCTGCAGAAGTAAGCAACCATTTGTTTATTTTTGTAAATTTTATTCGTTTTAAAAATTAATTTTAATGTGCCTATATGTCTTCTTGCTCATACTGATCATCGTGATTTCGGATGTGACAGGGTTTAAAGAACACCTTGTATATCCGTTTTTGGTGGAGATTTCTAAAGTACCCTTTCTAAATACCCTCATTTGTTCATTTAGTCAACATAGTTAGGTCATTGTTTATGTCTTTGTTAGTTGATGCGTCAAATTGATTTTCGGAAAATAGTCCTATGTCGTCAGCATACATAATTATTTTTCCTAATAAATTGTACAATGATTTGTCATTAAAATATAATGCATAACAGAGGACTCAAAATCGACCCACGTGGTACACAAAAATTAACTTTTTGTATTTGACTTTTTTCTTCGTTTCTAGTTATTAATTGATTTTAGAAGCTAGTGTATAAAATTGAGAAGATCTGGTGTAAATAACCTCAGATTGGAAAGAACTTATTTGAAACGTTTTCACGCAACACGCCAGCGATTTTCAGTAAAGGTGTAGTTTTTTACGGAAACTCGTGGAAAGAATCACGCACGTTGTGAGTACAGCCATTATGCGTCGAAATATTATTTCAGGGTCGCCTGTAGTCATTCATTGCGTCACTTTTTTACGAAACACGTGTGAGGTAAAAAATATAATGAAGTAATGACCATTAATCTCAGCAACGTAATTTTACTAATTGTTTAAAAAAAAAAATAACTGTTGCAATGCGTTGCTTAAAAAATGCTACATTTTTAAAAACTTTAATTTCGTTGTTAATATTTTTGTTTTATTTTATTAGTACTTAGCCCCTTACTGCATGTTTATTTTTTTTCGGTTTAAAAAAAACGTATGTTATGGAGAAATGATTTAGGAAAAATTATACAAAAAGATTTTTTTTTTATTTAAAAAGAATTGTTAAGTCAAATAAATCGGGCCATACGAAAAGTAAAGTATTAAATGCATTTAAAACCCAGAGTATAATTGAACGTAGCTATGCAGAAAGTAGCCAGCCAAAGAAAAGCGAAACTGAAATAATAGCACGTTTGTGAAAAGAGTGAGTAATCAAATCTACACAACAGTTCGAATGTTTTCAACTTTTACAAATGATAAAAAATCAAAACATTAGTTTTATCATGTCACAATCAAGAATTTAACTATTTATTTTTAAAGTATCGTAAGATTTTCCAAGTTCTGTCGGTGTTTTCTGCAAATTGAGAAATGCCGTTTTTGTGATCGGCGCTATTTTCAGAATGTGATTGTTACAGTTTTTTTGTTTGAAAGCGGCCTGGTTGTTTTTAGCAGAACATAGAATTGACCTTACTGCGTCCGATAACACCAATATCTCATTTTCCAAAATTGTGGACTGGTTGCTTTCTGCATAACTACGTTCAATTGGCCTTATTTGGAACGCCATGTACTCATAACATTCTTACGCGAAAGCTTTTTTGAAAATAAAGAAAAAATACAATTTTATGCATCAAGCCGGATATGGCTCTATTTGCGGTGAGGGGTTTGAATTTAATGAGAAAAATCCCTGCAAAAAAACTGCGTTTGCAATTTAGCGGGAATTCAAATAAGTGATAATTCTCCTTTTCGTACCGAGCGGTGCGTAGGGCACTGCATTGTTACTCTAACTCTAGATTCTCTAGATCATTTTTGTTACATAGAAGTTAAGGTGACTACTCTTACGCTATAGGTGTCAGTCAAGAAACATTGAAGTATTGTAGAACCATAAAAAAACAATATTTTACGCCCTAACTACCAGGAATCGAATCCAGAACCTCAAAAATGGTAAGTAAATGCACCAATCACCACACAACGAGGAGGACTTATCTTAACTCGGTTACGTTTTTCAGGATTTTTACCTCAGATCAGCTATCGAGTCAAAAACACTCGTGCAGGGTCTGATTCTATTTCACACACAGAACTGGATTCTTCATCCACCTGGATAAAGGTATTCAAATAAGTCATCATCATCATCAGCAGCGCTGTTGGGGGCCCTGGCCTCCTCCAGAATCTGTCTCCATTCCTCCCTGCACAGCGGCTCTTCTCCAGTTCGTCAAGCTTATTATTGCTCCTACGCATATTCAAATAAGTGCCTACATGATATTGTAAACATGAAACATTTAATCAAAAGATTATTTATTTCTATTGACGCATCTATCGATCAAGCTATGTCATCATCATCAGCCTTCTCGTGTCCAATCGTAAAGATAAACCACCTTGCTGACACTTCTTCTGCCTGGGTCTCCATTTAAGGACTTTTTTGATCAATGTAGAGTTTGTGGTTCTAGCTTTATGACCAGCCCAGCTCCATTTCTGGACCACATCGATGACCTTAAATTTTGCTCTTATCTATGTAGGTATTAGTTTTTCTGTCTATTAAGAGGATATGCGGTGGTGGACAATTTCGATGAATAGGTATTTCAACATTTTTTTTCTGTCACTCTCTCGCAAATGCCTTTCCGATACTGTGCGAAAAAGACAACCGCTTGTCGGACTAATTATACCTAAAAAAATCGATAAAATTGACGTTTCGTTGTCACGTTTTCCACACGCCAAAACAGAACCGATTTTGTTGTTTTTTATTTTAGAAAAAAAATCGGAATCGAATTCGCTCTTTCCGTGATAAGTCCGTTTTTAAAAATTATTTTTCATATTTGTATACCGTCCGTCCGAACACAGCAGATAAAATTGGGTTCTTTTATGGGTTTTCAGATGGTCCTAGTTCCTCTAAGAAACGATTTATCAAAAAAGTAAAACAATAGAGACACGCTAATAGTAAATATCCATAGTGTTTAAAAAAATCACTGCTCTAGTGCTATAACCAAGGAAGAAAATAGGGGAATACGTTATATGAAGAAAAGCCAGACCGCGATTCCTCTTAGCAAAATGCCCAGCATCTTTTAGTTGTTTTCGATGTAAAATTTCTGTATAAAATATTAAACTAAAAGGAGACACTAACCTCTTAAATAAAATACAAATAAATGCGGGATTGAGAACACTCAGCCGTCGGGAAATATTTAAACTGCCTTTGTTTTTAAATAATGCTACATACCACACACCTATGGCCCGCATGTGTCGGGAATATAATATATACTGCCGAAACAATAAAATTGTCATTTTTCATAATACTCTCGACTTTTGCGAATAATCTCTTAGGAATAAATCTTATTTAATAAGTACACACGTACAACTTATTTTTTATTTCATCATATTATGTATAGAAAAATATTCAAAAATATGTATTACATCTTAATACATTAATCTATTTTGTGCAATTCTATAATTGAAGATATATATGCACGTAAAATTGTATCGACGAATGCTTTCAAATTGTAAGTTTTCGAGTATGTATCTTTGTTGAATTACCTAATAAAATAAAATAAAATAAGTAGCATTTAATAAAAAAAATAGTATGTAAATGCATGTTCAAAAACATGTTTTTTAATTGAAATAAAAAAAAGTATTCATATTTTCATAATTAAATTGAAAATAACTAACACTTTAATACGGTGTTATACTAAAGGGTAGCATAGCAATGTTTTATTGATGTTTGCCGCCCTTACATTCGTCAGTTTCGGTTCCCTTGCCCTGATTTCCAAACGCCTCCAGTTCAAATAGGTAACACATACTCCCCCTGCACGTCAGGTCAGTAATTTAAAAGCAATTAAGACTAGTAACTAGGGGTTGAATAAGTTATTATCCAGATAACCTGGTGCCGGTTCACCGCAGAGTATCACTCCTCGCTAGAGTCTGAATGGCTTTATGCCAGTTATACCCAGAATAGATCGGCCTTACGATCACGTAACTATTCAGCGTCACAGTTAATTGCATGAAAACAACATACATGCCTTATTCCTCAGCATAAATAAACAGAACTAATTTAATTTATCGTGTCCGTCTCCATTTCTTTGTGTGAAATAGAACCATAATAAATTGGGCTAATATTTTCGAGTCGATGGCTAAGATATTCTAAGGTAAAAACCCCGATAAATTAATATATTAATTTTTAAACTAATAATTTAGGGATGTCTGACCAATAAACTGGACTAAAGGGGTAAAGGTTAAATAAGGTCAAATAGGCAATTTTTGCGTTTTCGTCAAAATGGGCAAAACGTGTTGTTACTATTTTGTCCATTTGGAGGATAACCCAAGAATTTTTTTTACTTTAAACTTTTTAAAACTATTTTTTTGGTGCAACTACCCACCCCATCGAGAAATCTGTATTAGTTAGTAGATTTCAATATTACACGAATATATTCAATTTTCTGTGTCCGGGTGGGTGAAGAATACAGTTTTGTGAGGGAAATATAACAGTAACCTTGTATTAGTGTTTTCGGGTCGATGCCGATGGTTGCATTATCATCATTCCATGTTCGCTCCCTAGTTGAAACATATGGTGTCCACGAAGATCCTCTAGGCATCTCTGTCGGCTGCCAGTTCCTGTGCATCCCCCTAAGTCAGGTTCACGTCCCATAGTTCCGACATGAGCTGCTGACGAACCGTCAGCAGTGGACGTCCATGACGTCGATAACTTAATCCTTGTAAAGTAGGCAAGCGTGGTTAAAGCTCTCAGGAGGCATCCGCAGTACATGGCCAAGCCAACCGTATCGCCTCCGCTTGATGACAGCTGTCACCGGTGTTTGCTGCGTCAGTTCTTTTATTGCTTTATTCCGGAAAAAGTCCATCCACCGCACACCCAAGATTCTTGTGAGACACCTATTCTCAAAACTCAGTATTTTGCTGTTTTGGGTCCTAGTGAGGTGCCACGATTTGCATCCATAGAGTAGAATAGGCGTTATGCAGGCGTTATATAGACGGCATTTGGTTTTCACCGACAATCTCTAGATAGCCTTCATACTGTTGAATGTGACGTCCCAGTTATTTTTGAAAGCCGTCATTTTACGTAACATATACTCCCAGGGCTGGTATTCCAAACGCTCTCGTGGCCGTATTATCTCGTGTATTTACATACAAAATACACGACAAACTGTTTTCTCTTGCCACGAGAGTGGTTCGGATTAGCACCCCAGATATTTGAAACTCTCAACCCTTTCGATGCCTTAGTTTGATAGTCAGGGGATTTTGGGCTTAAATGAAGTGTTACACAGTACATGGGTTTTTGCAATATTGGCAATATAAATTCTTATGTCGAAGGCTGCTCTCAAGTCAAAATCCTGATTAAGAAATCTAGTGGAGATAAATCCGCCTTAATTTTTGAGGTTCTAAATTTGATTCCTGTCGGGTGAACGTGAAATACTTGTTTTAAATGGTGCTCTACACTACAATATTTCAGTGATCCTGCACTGGCATTTGAAGTGTAAGACTAATCACCTTACCTTCCATGTTAAAAATGGTCTAAATAAATATTTTGTAATCTATAGTACTGTAAAATTTGCATTTGTGTATCTTAGTTTTTATAAATGAAATAAACATAATGAATTATTCATAGATTGAAAAAAAAAAAAAAAGGCGAGATACCTTCCATGTAACAAAAATGGTCTAGATTATAGATACACTGTTGTTGGAATTTTATTTTTAAAATTTTTTATTTAATGCACAAAATACACAATTTTACATAGAGACAATTATATGTTTTTTATGTCCCGACTTGTTAGAAAATTCCGTGTTAAGTCGGGACTCTTCGATATATTAAAACAATATACAGGTAATCAAAACAATATGCAAAATAATCAAAACAATATACAAAATAATAATCGAGAAATATACAAAATAATATTAGGAAAATAAAAATAATAAAAATTTATAATACATGTCGAAAATGGAATCAAAAGTTATATAATGATACGTATGACAGTGATGACATACACATATACGATATACGTATATGGATAATAATGAAAACAGCAGCGATGTTATGTTATGCATTTATTCCTGAAGCAATCTCATACAGTGGTCTCTACCCCTCGATACAATCCAATTATGGATCTTCATCTTAAATATAGACGTTGTTTTGGAGAACTTAATATGTTCATCCAAGACGTTGAACACTCTTGGAGCTATATATGAAAAGTGTCTGCGAGCAAACATCGTACGCGTTCTCGGTATTAAGAAGTTTAGGTTACGCGAAAACCTCGTGCGGGCATTCTGATGAGACCTCCTTCCGTAGTCGCCTGACCAGAAAATTGTCAAAACATTCTTGATATAAATTTGACGAATATCAAGAACTTTTAACAATTGAAATAATGGTTCGGATGGGTAGGTCGGAGGGCACCGAAACATAACTCAAAAATAAGTTTTTGCATCTTGATTAGGGGGTTCATGACTATTGTCGAGCAACCTCCCCAGCCAATTATGCCATAAGCATCCACCGATTGGAAAAGCGCAAAGTAGACATTTTTAAGAGTGCTAACGTCCAGGATGTTTCTGAGTGAGCTAAAGACATGACACAGTTTTCTTAATCTAGATACCAGGGACTGAACCTGTGTCTCCCATCGCAAATTTCTGTCAATTACAATGCTTAGATATTTTATATTATCAACTGGTTTCAATAATTGGCACGAATTTCTAGAGTTTATATGAAGCTTTAAACTGGCTTCAGGTGGTGACCCATCTCTTATACTAAATGTAAGATATTTTGTTTTATCCACATTCAGCGTTAACAGATTGTCATCCAGCTAGTTTTTGACACTTCTCATACCACAATTTGATTTTTGAAACACAGAGTTCCAGTCACTAGCCTCAAACAAAACAACTATGTCATCAGCAAACGCTATTGTTTTTCCACCATCACTCAAATCACACAAAGAGTTTATATATAGGAGGGAGAGAGCAGGTCCCAAGACACTTCCTTGTGGAACTCTATAAAGGATATTGGAACCCTCACTTCGTTCAATTCCCTGTGGTGTTTGAAGTATTGTTGATTGTGACCTATAAGTAACAAAATTCTCTAGCCACATAAGCGCCTTTTCTCTGATACCAGTGTGTCTGAGTTTTTTTTATAAGTAATAAATGAGACACAGTATCAAAAGCCTTGGTGAGATCTAGAAATATTGCGATGACTCTTTTACCACTATCAAGACCTTGAGTGATTTTAAGAATGACAGCAGCTATAGCGTCGGCAGTGCCTCTGCCCTCCCGGAAGCCATATTGGTTCTCCGACAGCAAACCATTTTTTTCAAGAAAGACAAGGAGTCTAGTTTTAACAATCCTTTCGAAGATTTTCGATACAACACTCAAGAGAGATATGGGACGATAATTTGAAATATATGTTTTTTCACCTGCTTTGTAGATAAGATAGGGACTATTGTCGCTTCTTTTAGGCAAGTTGGGAAACATCCAGATTTGAGACTGCTGTTGATGATGTGCGTAAGAGGCACACTTATATAGAGTTTTACTTGTTTCAGTATTTTGGTTGAGATTCTATCTTTTCCCGAACAACATGTGAGATGATATGGTATCTATTACCTCCCGAGTGGTTGTGGGTTGAAAATTTTCCAAGAGATTGGAGATGGCAGATGATGAGTTCTCAATTTTTCGTGCGAGTTCAGCTTCTGTACTTGTAGAGTTTTTTAGAATATTTGATGCTAGTGTGGAGCCCACGGAAGAAAAATACTCATTAAAGTGATTTGCCATTTCAAGGAAGTTATCATTTACATTTGTCATTCTGCCATTTATGTCAACGTGTTGTATTGACGAGCTACATTTACTGGTATGAGAAATTTCTTTTATTATATTCCAAATCTTTTTGTTATTATTACCGACTTTGGAAATTTCATTTTTGTAATACTTTTCTTTAGTGCTAATGATAATTTTTTTGCAAGTATTTCTATAATTTTTGTAGTAATGAATGGAAACATAATCTGTTGGATTTTTTTTACAAAATCTGAGCAGTTTGTTTCGTTTACGTATACGTTTAAGTATTCCAGTTGTTATCTATGGTTTTAGTAGAGTGTTTTTAGATGTTCTACAATTAATGTACGATGATGAGTTTTCAACATGTTCACGTAATGTATTAATAAATGAAAGACAGGAACGATGTGCGTTAGTACTTTCTAGAGTGGAAATCCATTTTTCTTGTGATACTAGATTACACAGAACTTTGTAATCAATTGTTTTTTTAATAGAGGATTTAGAAGAGACATTTATAGATTTTTTAGGGGATAAGGATACAATAATTGCACAGTGATCAGTTAAATCGCATTTGTATATAAACGTACAAAGACTATTCTTAGATTTAACAAAGACGTGATCAATACAGGTAGACAAAGTTCCCACTTCGCGAGTGGGGACATTTACAGAAGGAGAGAGACCATGCATAGTAAGTAAATTTAAATAATCATTTGCTTGGGGATGCATATTATTAATTATATTTATATTGATGTCTCCCACCACAATTACATTTTCAGTGGTTGTGTTGGTAATGAGAATATTATTCAACGCTCCTATAAAATGTCTTACATCTGATGTGCTAGGGGATCTATATATAGCAAATATTTTAGTCGAGTTGTATAGGTCACTTTCTAGGCAGTTTGATTTGACGATAGAGATTTCATTTATGGAACAAGTTATGCCATTTTTTATGAATACTACATTTCCATCATTTTGTGAGTTGTTCTTTTGCGTTTAGTGATGAGTGTATTTATTTAATTGTTTGGGTATATAGTTATCTCCAATCCAACACTCGAACTAATTTTGCAAACTAATTTTTTCAACAATGCTTAAGTATGTCCAAATACTTGCAGACTGGCTGGATTTCCTTCCTAGGGAGTTATTCATATTTAAATTTATTTCAACGGAGATGGAAAACATTATTGAGAAGTGTAGGCATTTACAGGGCTTATGACCTGTCATTGGCTGGTTTAAGAGGCCATTTTACACACTGTGTAACATTCACCATTCTGCCCATGTTTGAACATCCACATTTCCTCAACTCTTCCATCTGTTGACTTTTGTGAAGTAAAAGAGCTGAAACCTTTATCACGTAGGTGAGATTCATCCGGTTGAACCAAATCATCTACTAGGCAACGCTTGAAAACAATTTTCGATTTTTTTAAAAACGAATGATTTAGTATTACCAAAAATTCGAGAAAAATAAATAAATGGGTAAAAGTTACAAGGATTTTAAGGAAATAATCTGATTGAGATCCACAAAAAACAAATGTTGTTTGTAAACATTCAAAAACAAACTTTTTTTTATACGCAAAAAAACAAAATCTTTCCATTTTTTATGCAAATGCATTCTCCTCGAATGCAACCCTGGTATCTACCATCGATCTCGATGAATAAAACATTTATGCTCCTAATTTCTTTTTTACATATTCGATTAAAGATTCTATATCTATATTTCTCTGAAAACCGCATGTAAATCGGTTAAGCCGTTTAGGAGGAGTACGGTGACATCACACGTACAGAGGAATTATATATATACAGATGTAGGTGCATATAATAATATGTATGCATAATGCGTATGTTTATTTTAAACCAGCGCAGCACAGCGTACGGGTATTGTCATACCTACCTTGTTTATTATTAACAATACAGCGCATGCACTGCATTTTGTGGTTACCGACTGTACTCGTATTATATGCGACTCGTTGCACATTATTCATTCAATATGCACCAATGAAATTTTAAAAGGAAATGCTTAATTCAGAAAAAAGTTTTAAAATTTACCATACTTTTTAAAAATACAACCGAAGCATCATAACATTACATAAGAAAAATATTTTTTAAAAGGTTTCGAAAGGAGGTATTTTTTATATTTTTTATTATTATTGTTATTATTATTATTATTCTTTACATAGGATTCATCGAATCTCTTATAATCGTCAATCAAATATAAATCAATAATTAGTAAATTTAACCTATAAAACAAATAAATTTAAATCAACAACACAATTCAAATCAACAAACTAAAATCAATAAATTGAAATCAATAAACACGAATCTAATGCCAAGCTGTCTTGTCCTGCAAATATTCTTCGACTCTACAGTAGCTCTTTCCAAACAGCCCGTGTTTGACAAAATCTTTAGACTTTTTTGTTGGCAAAGCCTGAATTTCAAGAGGTACCTTGTTGTACAATCATATTCAGTTTGAGGCAAAATAATTATTAATTTTTTGCAGTCTAGTACTGGGCACAACTGGCATATCTTTATTTCTAGTGTTGAACCTATGGAAATCTCTGTTTTTCCTCAAAAAAACAATATTTTTATGTACATACATCAAGTTTTCATAGATATATTGACATGTGACTGTCAATATATTGTTTTTTTAAGACTTATCTCTAAGCTTTATTTTCTTTAATAGTCAAACCTCCTGACAAGTTCATTTCCATACCCTTTTCAATATAAATACACGTTTTAAATAACTTTTTTTTTTCTTACGCACCCACTCTCATTTATTCACATACACACCCTCTCATATACACCCTCACACATCCTTACACATACATTTACAGACACACATATGAATACAAACGTTGCATACATACAATCTTGTAAACTCTTTTCTCATATATTATTAGATTTACAGTGGATTTTTTCGATTGGTTCTAGTATTGTCAATATATTTCTACTTATTTTATATGGGATAGCTGTAAAAATCTCGAATAAAATAATAATAAAAAACAAACTTAAATGAAAACTCCTTGTGATTAAAATATTGACAGAAAAACTTTGATGATGAAAAACACATTTTTTTAAGGTAAGGCATGAATGGTTGAATATATCTACTGAAATAGCTCGAGAATGAAAATCGTTAAGGATCACTCGATCACAGTCCTAAACTCGCACGAAGGGCGTATACGTCAATTAATAAAAAAAGGTTTCACAAAACGGAAAATTTTCTTAAATGTATTTTGTTTCATTAGAAAAAAACAAATGGGCACTAGCGCTTTACAATACAAACACAAGTCGTTTTTAAGAAAGAAAAAAAATTTAAATGCTTCAAGGTACAGAACGCCACCTCTCGTGACTAAACCCAAGGAATGTTGATTTACTGAAAGTTATATGAATCAGTAAACGAAAACCTAGCTTACTAGTTTTTCAGAATACATATTGGCGCTGTATTATTTTTTCAATGAGTTTTTAATTTGACGAATATTTATTGTTATTGGTAGCATCAGATTGAAACAAAAAAGGGGAAATATTAAGGTCGGGTAATAAAACTATCGCTACCCTGCGCTGCTTGGATTTGTGAATACACGTACTATATTATATGGTTGGAAAACAACAAACATTGAACTAAATTTCATTTTAAAAAAAAAATATCATTGCAAAAAAACGTCGAAAAACTGCGCTTACTGAAGCAGAAGACTGCATGATCATCTTAAATCAATAATAAAGTATGCATATTATATTTTCATTACATTAATTATAATTAATCCATTGCATTAATTTAATTATACATTGATTAACAAACATTAAATATGCATAAAATGTTCAAAATGCACTTGTCAAATTGATTGCTCCCAATTATGTATACAATCAGAGACATAATACTCTATTCATGTATAATAAATGAAATGTTTTACCAGTTAAGGGTATTTTATGGAGCAAAATTATTATCCAACAGATGTTTAGCTCGATATATAAAAATAAATAAGAACACAGCTATCTAACAAGATTTATACATGTTGATGGCCTAGCTGTATTAAAATTTAAAAACAAATATGGACAACGTACGTTGGATTATACTGTTCCAAAAATATTTAATATGTTGCCACTTGACATGAAAACATGTCATAATAAAAATAAAATTATGTTTTTATTACGAAAGTAGTTAGTAGACAGAACGTTCCTATATTGATTTTTTATTTATGTAAAACATTTTTTATCTAACATTTTTTATCTCTTATTGAATACATTTTTGTTGTTTTCTTAGGTTTCCCTTTTCTTTCCTATTTTATTTACATTTTTTAGATCTTAATTTTAATAGGTACTTTTAATTTTCTTATTTTTTTTATTTTTTCTGTAGATATGAATTGAAATTTTCGATTTACTTTGTTTTATTTTTTATCGTGTTTTGATTACATTTATGAGCACACACTATTTAAATATGTGTCTATATTTTTTTCCTTTATTAAAAACATATTCAATTAAATGGCTATTCTTTAATTTTAATTGTATTATTTTACTCCATTTTCTTACTTTAAAAAAATAAATTCTTTAAACCATTTTTATCTGGTTTTGTTGAGTTTTTTTCTTCTTAAAAATATTTTTCAAAGCATCAAAAACAAAATAATATATGTTCATTATTTTACACGTATAAAGTATAATGTCTGTACTCTTTTGTTTGATTATTAATTAAAACTAATGTCTGAACACACGATGACAAACTTTTATTTAATAGTTTATCGGGACAAAATACATTTTAATACTTTGTTTTCTTTATAATGTAATATTGTAATAATGTATATATTTTATTGAATAAAGACTATGAAAAAAAATATATGTAAGATGTTTTGTTTTTCAATATATTGAGTTTCTCTTCTGCCATTTTTTCTAAAAGCTTTCAGATTCATGATTTTCCAGTCATGATTGGCAAGTCAAGTCTTTTTTAAAATTATATTGCCAAAATGTACACCACGGATTGTCTATTTTTCACTGATTGAGTAAGGGATGGAATATAATCATGGGGCCATTCAACCAGAACTAATATTAAAATGATGCAGGATCTACAGTATTCCTTTATTAAGAAAGTTGTACCACTAGAATTATTAAATCAGAGAGATACCAAAAGATTCCTTTACAAATCACTCAAAACTCTGCGAGTTCAAGGAATTATGTGGTTCTGCATCATTTTAGAGCGGTATAAATAAAAAAAAAAATAATGTATCAAAATCACAATCAGAACATTCGCTTTAAATACAGATATGGTTTAGTGATCCCTAAAATTAGCATTAGAACATTGAATTATATTGTACCTGACATTTTTAATTTAATTCCTACTGACTTTAGATTTCATAATAATATATGTAATAAAAAAAAAGAAATTAGCTTCTTAATCAAGAGTTTTTATATTAATGTTCTATTAATAATGTGTTCAAATTTGATTTATAGGTATATTATTTTTTTCATACCATATTTGTTTTTTAAATTATTTTTTTCTTTTTTTGATTGAGCGGATACAGTCTAACTACAGCTCCTTATTTCGACTGTAATTGTTTATGTACTGTTATTTACTTTTAACTAGGATTTAACTTTCCACTTTACACACGCATCCCCACACAAAAAAAAAACTCGCACACATGCACTTCTATGAATTATATCTAACTGAACTGGATTTTTATAATTGTATTTATGTGGAAAACTGATTTGGCTTTATTTTATGTTTTTTTTTTATAATGTTGTTTATATTTTTTTGTATTGTTGTTGTTTTTCTGAATAAACAAAAAAAAAATTAAAAATTAATTTAAACTTCACCAACAAGCCACAAAAAGTGGCTTGGTGAGGTTTTTGTATTTTATTTTTTTAAAAATTTATTTTCATACATTAGTTTATTGTAAAATATTTGAGACAATAAGTCCCAACTCCATGGGACTAAAGTAATGTGTTAAAATGGGACGAGCAATTATATAACACAGACACATGAGTATATCACCACAAATATAGGATTAGAAACATAAAAAATATCTTGAAAAACATATACGAGTATCACTATGGTAAAAAGTAAACTCAAGCATTTGGAAAATCATCAAGGAGTTTCCTACTCAAATCCCTCCCACTAAGGAAAATCCAGTCCTTAATTCCTTTCTTAAAAATAGGTATTCATTAGGTGTATTTATTTTTTTATGTAGCTTAATTTTTATTCATGAATACTTTTACAGTGAAATAGATATTTAAAAATAAAATTAAGAAAAGCTTTAATTGGCACTTTTTCATATAAAAATATTGCATTTAGTGCGTTGTTTATTTCCAAATCTAAATTGATTCATTGAATCATTTGAATATGACAGAATAACTCCCAAATCGCGTTCCATTGGGTCAGATTAATTAGTGCAAGCCACGTCAAATCATGTCAGATTAAGGTATTCGTGTTGCCAGTACAAAGTTGGCTGGTAGGAGTGAAGTTTCGTTGCAAATATCTCATCTGTATCATTCAATTAACTAGTTCAGCTATCCCATGACATGACTTCTCCTAATTAGAGAGTACTGCGTACTGCCAGGGTTTTGGCAATACGCGAGTAGACTTGAGAGTGATCCGATGATTTGGAGAACGTGCGAGTTGAAGTACTCTCTAATGGCAGAGAGGGTTTAAATTAAATTTCTTAAAATTCTCTCCATTAGGGAGTGCGGATATTATCCATGGCTCTATTCCAATGAGTTTTCTTTGGTATGCTTGGTTACAACAGTTTAAAGACCATGGCCGCAAACACAAACGCGATCTTCGTCGGTACATACCGAGACGGAATATTTAACTTTTCTACTATTTGTACCTTCCTTGGTATGGGAAATGTCAATCTACTGGCATGTCGATATGCGTTTTAATTTCACAGATATCATATGACCGAATTCAACCAATAAGTGACGCTAAAACATTATTTCCGTTCCAAAAATAAACAAAAAAATGCTGTTTTAAAAATTTAAGTTTTTCTCGGTTGTATTTTAAAGACTTCTGTTATGACATTTTAGGCTTTTTATCAAAAGTGTTCACTTTTAAACGATTAAAAATATAAAAAATCTCAATTAAAGCAAAAAACTCGCTTGAAAATTATTTTTATATGACGTTTGACAATTCCTAAGACATTATGGTTAACTTTTTGTATGTTTGTATCTACGGAGGTATTACAAAGCCGGTTTAGCTCTATCGACATATCGATACGTGCTTTCAAGGAGATAGGAAAAAATGTAGAATATTTTATTTTTTAATAAAAAGAAATATTTGCGTTCTTATGATTTACCCAAATATTTAATTTTGAGGGCCATTTTCAACGAGTTGTAAATAACTCACTATTAAAAAATGGAAATCCAGTTGGGGATTCGAACCACGGACCTTTGGTCCGTGAGTTTGAGACACTAGCCACAGGACCACAACCCGATTCAATAATTATATTTATTTTTTATTCTGACAATATTTTTAATAAATCTCAAAGGTCACGTGATCTTACGCATATATTCTAATTATCCCATTGCGATACTATTTTCAATGCATCAAAAGGTTGACACATTTTATTTAATTGAATTTATTAATTTAAATATAAATAATACACTTTTATTGGGTTGAAAGCATTTTAGCTCTTTAAGTTTTTACCCGCGGTGAGCGTAAATATTTGACATAAGAAATGATAATTAAATATAGCACTAAATTTGATAATTATAGCACATATATGCCACGTATTTTGCATCTAGGCTTTTGGGTAAAAATGATGCTAAGAATATATTATATATTAATTATGAATACGTTATTCTTAAAATTTTCCACACCCAATAATGTATAAAGCACTGCACCGGATTGTTGCGTGTATTATACACAAAGCTTTTTGATGTAGTAAAAAGTGGAAAGTTATATAAAACGATCTATACATATTCGAATTAACAATATCAAAAATGATTATTATAATAGTAAAAAAATATAGATACATTATGTCTGAAATGAAAAAATATCATTAAGTGTGCACAAATATATACAACATTTAAGTTTGTAAGTAAGAATTCTTGATGAAAGTTCATTGTAATCTTCTTTATATGTATAATTTATCTGTACGTGTGATGTCACTGAACTCCTTCTAAACGGCTTAACCGATTTACGTGCGGTTATCAGAGAAATGTAGATCTTTGCGCTGTGCGTGTTTGTAGATATTAAAATCTTTAATCTAATGTGTAAAAAATAAGTAAAGAGCATAAATGTTTTATTCATCGATCTACCAGGGTTGCATTCGAGGAGAATGCATTGACAAAAAAATGGAAAGATTTTGTTTTTATGTGTATAAAAAAAGTTTTTGAAGGTTAACAAACAGCATTTGTTTTTTATAGACATCAATCAGATTCTTTCCTTAAATTCGTTATAACTTCTATCCATTTGTTTATTTTCATTGGATTTTTGGGAGTACTAAAATAATATTAAATTCAATACATTTAAAAAAATCTTATTCCTACATAAGTACACCTCTCTATTGGTGAGAAGACCGAAGTTTGACGTTTGCAAAAAGAATTCCACATTTGAAAAAAATATTTATTTTATGATTTGGAATTCAACCATAAACAAGTACCTACTTAAGTTTAATATTTAAATATTAACAATTTTTAGTTTTGGAATTTAATCACAAACAAGTACCTAGGTACCTATTTATCAATAAAAAGTATTTTTCGAGGCAAGCCAACGTTCGGGCAGGACAACGTCTGTCGGGTCAGCTAGTTTATTATATAAATAAAAGACGAGTGATACTTTAATCCACACATTTGGAATATCCAGTGACCGGTTTCATTGCTTTCTCTACATCTTCGAGACTGGTATAAAGGAGTTCAATATATTTATACAAAAAGTAGTAAGGATAGAGAATTCAAAATTATATGAAAGTAAATTAAATTAAATAAATTTGATCTTAAGGTTCATTACCATTTTTTTTCGGGTTAACTAATGATTTTTTGAATGACAAATTTGGAATTTCCAGTGACCGGTTTCATCGCTTTTGCGACATCTTCGAGACTGGTATCTTTATTAAGGAGTTCAATACAAAACAGAGGTAAGAATAGAGAATTCAAAATTATAAGAAAGTAAATTAAATAAAGTTGTTTTTATCTTTAGGATCATTATCAAATTTTTTTCGGGTTATTAATGAGTTTAAGTATTTTATTTTTAGAGTCCCATCCTTCGTGAGTGTGATTTTTGTCAATTATGATTTCTGTAAAACAAAGGGTAAAAAGTCATTAGAAAAAATCATTAGTCAACGTGAAAACATTTGATAATGATCCGTAAGATAAAAATAAGTTTATTTAATTTACTTTCATATAATTTTTAATTCTCTCTCTATCTTTACCTCTGTTTTGTATAAATACATCCAGTCTCGAAGATGTCGCGAAAGCGATGAAATCGGTCACTGGATATTCCAAATTTGTGGATTAAAGTATCACTGGTCATTTATTTTATTAAATATGTACACAAGAAATTATTAGTATAAATGTGCAATTAGCAGAAAACACTGAATAAAATAATAATTTATAAACACGTTGTCAGCGTTTATTTCTTATCAATATTTACATAATACTTTAACAGATATCTCTTCGAGAAAGGAACGTTTACTAGCCAGATGAAATAATTTGGGTGTATCTCACACATATTAATAAGGTTTCACCTTATTTACTTTACAAAAACTATCCAATCAATGAATTTAAGAAATGTACATACTTTAAAACGTTCCAAATTTCAGGTAGCTCACAAAAACGATCCCCGTATCCATTACAACAGAGATAAAAAAAGTTTTTATAAAGGGAATATGGAAGTCTGGATATTACAGGGTTCATGACCTGCCATAAGCTGGTCTAAGTGATCACTTTACACAATTCTCCTTACGCTTGAACATCCAAATCTTTTAAACTCTTCCATCTGTTGACTTTTGTGAAGTAAAAGAGATGAAATATTAATTGATGTGGGTGAGATTCAGAGATGTTATTATGGCTTGTTTAAACATCTGGGATCCAAATTGCTCACTGGAAAAACTAAGACCATTATTTACAAATCTCTCCTCAGACCGGTCATTGCATATGGTGCTAAATGCTGGGTTATGACCAAAAGAGATGAAAAAATTGTATTAGTATTTGAAAGAAAAATATTAAGGAAGATATTTGGTGCTGTCAACCAAAACGGAGTGTGGAGGAAACGGTTTAATCATGAATTAGAGGCACTGTATGGCGAACCCAATATTGCACAATTCATAAAAATAAGAATTTTACAATGGTTGAGCCATGTGCACATAATGAATGAAAATCGTACCCCAAGAAAGGTTCTTTATACTCCGGAAGGTAGACGAAGCAGAGGCAGACCAAAATTAAAATGGCTGGATAATGTGGAAAGTGACATTAGAGCAATTGGCCTGACTAATTGGAGAAGAGACGCAAAGTGCAGGGAGGAATGGAGACAGATTCTGGAGGAGGCCAGGGCCCACAACGGGCTGTAGCGCCGCTGATGATGATGAGATTCACCTACTAGGCAACGCCTGAAAATACTTTTATTTTCAAAAGTAAATGTTACCAGAATGTAAATATGACTATGCAGGTCATAAACCCAGACTTCCGAATTTCCTTCTCGAAATTGTATCAAAATACGATTTTTTATGTGGTCGATTTTCATGAAACCGGTCGGCGTTCGCTTAGATATTTTAATGTTTTTTCACACATTTATTTTGGTCTAACCCTTGTAAATAAACAGAGCTTGGGCACACCCCTATCGTGATATCACTACATTATTAGCAAAGTTACCACACCTGCATGAGGTGTATGTGTTCCACACGTTTGTTATTATTTATGATAGACAACACATGATTATACGGTATTATGTTGTTCAGGTTACAGCACTGCTAGTGTGCTAAAGTATTTTTCAGAATTCGTTGCGAACAAGTGGCTTACCCTCCACATACGGAGATTGAAAATATACGCACTTTATCTGAAATATGATATTTATGTAAATTGTTAAATAATAAAGGAGACTCTTTAAACCCATTCTCCAAAATTAATTTTAATGTTCCCTTTCGCGTGACAAGAAAAATATATTTATTCCATCTGCCAGTCTGTACCACCAACTATGCACAGCACCTTTTCCTCTATCGTTGTTGCTCAAATTATAATGCTTTTTTTGCATCTATTGATGTATTTAACATGACCTTTACTTTATTTCATAATGAATTAAGACTTATTTTATCTGGCTGCGATACGCTTCCACTTGTTTTTCAATTATGCACACGCTTACACATCTGTACACTTACTCTCATACAATTACATACAGACAAACCCTTTTACATATATACAGGAGACATGGTGCCTTACCGAAAGAGATAAAAAAAGACTAGAGGCCTTTGAGATGTGGTGCTACAGAAAAATATTATATACATCACTAATGATGAGGTTCTCGGCAGAATCGTAGAAGGGAGGCACCTAATCAAAACTATCTCAAGCCACATTATACGCCATGAAGGTCTCCTACATGACATAATGGAGGGAATGGCTGAGGGGAGTAGGGTGGATCGATCTTGTATGGAGAAAAATAAAATTGAATTAATATCAAAACGGCCCTATGTGGTAAAGATATTCTAAAGTATGTAGAATAAAGGGAAAATTAAAATAAAAAATATTTTTTAACGGCAAAGTTGACCACGAGGGGGTTGAATTTTAGTTTTTTTTATAAAAGCCATTTTTTGGTAAGATGATTTTGGATACTAAATGAATGTTCAACTGCAATATACATATGCGTAAATTGTATTCATTGATTAAATAATATATAACAATGGCTTTGATAATCAACCCTTTCTCCGCATCTTCTCAAATCAGTTCGTAAAACTGCATCGAACTGAGCGAGTGGCTGTCAGAATAGCATTCGCGACCGCTGTTCCCGCTAAATAAATTACTAATATATTGTGCGAATTGTGTGAGTCGATAAACTTAAACTAGATTTGTACTATGGCGATATTAAGAAACTACATGATTTGACATATTTTCGGGCCTGGTTGTGATATGCCACCAAATATGCTTTCTACCTGTGAAAACGTAATCTAGTACGCATTTTGCATTTAAACCGACGTATAACATGAAAAAGGCATTTCTGCGCCGTGTAAATAATTTGTTAAGAAGTTAGAAGATATAAAAAAACTAGCACCAATTCCAAAAATTAAGTGCAATATCATTTTATTTAATTGGGTAAACAAACAGAATTCTGTTGCCTACAAGTCTCGTAAAGGCTTGAAAATTATTTACCAAGCATATCGTTGAAAACTGCTCGCATCATTTAATTTCATCTACGTATTTTACTCACTGAGCCTAGGTATTTAATTTCACCATTATCATCATCAGTCCCTTTCCGCACCTAATGGTGCATAGGACACTGTATTGATACACCAATCGCAGGGTATCTTGATCATTTTTGTAACATGACGGTAAGGTGATCAGATGAGTCTTACGCTTCAGTTACCAGTCTAGGGACTTAAAAAAACACCTTTTTAATAAATATTTTATATCAACTATTTAACCGAATTTAATTTACCAGAGAATAACAATTGTGTTGTCCAAACTGCAATATTTCATTGTTCCTCGATTAACACCTGATGCGTAAGACTGATTACTGTGCCGTTATGTAATTTTTGATCGAAATTTGCTGAATTCGGTTTACCATTTCAGTGCTCTATGCACCACTGGGTGCGGAGAGTGGAGTTATGATGATGAATCAAAGGTGTAGCTGTCCACTACTCCACATGAGTTTTTTTAGTTGTAAATAACAACTATTAATAACGATTATTAATAATGTTTCATACAATGTCATTAAGTCGAATGCTTAGATAATATTATATTGTTTTAATGATATTTATTTAATTTTGACTATATTCTTATGCAATAAATATAGATAAATCAAAACAAACACCTTTAAATGAATGCTTTATTTACATATTTTTTGACCTTTTTACAGGCAGACCATTGATTGTTAAATAACATTTTGAATATATTGTTAAAAATTTCGATAGACATTTGAAATATAGGGGAATTCTGCTAAAGATGACATACTTTTTTTTGAAAGGAGAAAAATATTTTTTTTCTTAATTATTTTGAATAACATAATTAAGATAATTTTAATTTATTTTTTTAGAAACTTTTTTATCTTTTATTTTATTTTTTTATTGAACTCTTTGTATCTAATTTAATAATTTAATCAACTGTACATAATGGCGGGCTTATTGCCAAATGGCCAACCAACCAATAAAATAAAAGTTTTATTTTCATAATTCAAGTTAAAACACATTTAACAGAAAATAAAGATAAAAAAAGCTAAAGATAAATAAAACTAGAAAAAAAGGTATTTGTATGTAAATTACGTTAAATCAATTCTATTACTCAATGGAAAAAAGGAAAAAAGAGCAAAGAGGGAAGTTTTAACTTTTATATAAATATATTTTACATATTATGTCAATTATCTCTTCATTGTTATACTAAAATGAAATATGTTTTTGTTTTATATGATAGAATTACTTTACGATTATGTTAAAAAAAAACATTTTAGATTTTTTAAAGATAACATAGAGGTACTGCTCTTCTTTGCATAAGTCGCAAATAAATGTTTTTGTTTTAGTTGGTATGTCAGCACACAATTGTGTCACACCCTGCACATAATTGACAAAGAACCCAATGTTATCCTGGTTTTTCATTTGCTGTACAAATAATTGCAATGAATGGACGGTGGATCATGTCATCTTCACTGGAAACCGAACGAGAATCAGATTTAGGGGATCTTCAAGCACGACTCTTACATTAACACTTTATTTGCGTGAACTTTATTTGTTTTTTTTTATTCACCTTATTTTTTTCGTGTGTCATCTTAGACCGTATTACAAGAGAAAAACTTTTTAATATCAAACCATGTCACAATTTTATAACAATAAAAAGTAGATCGCAATAGTGCCAAAAAATGTAATAACATTTTATTTCCTCGTATTAGGAAAATAGTGTTTAGAAAGTTATTTTTTTGGTTGACTTATGTCTTTCATTTTTTAAAGTTCTAGTGGAAGGCTATCGAAAGATTTTATTATTTTTTTAAAAAGGGGAAACTTTCCACAGACAGCGCCTAAAGCTGAGCACTACTTGTATCAGGGACACAAAACATGACAATTGTTTACTTTCACTGTCACCATTGCGCGTCTGTTGAGTACAGCTGCAAAATATTTTACTCTGATGTATAACGACCCTTTGGACCGGACACGTCAAATAACCCCTAACACTAAACGGTTTTACTATTCGTAATTCGTTTATTTCTTTGTCAGATTGATTTATTTCTTTACAGATTATACAGCATCAGTACGACCTAAGAAGGCTCAAGAAAGCATAAAATTATAGAAAAAGCTTTGCGGAAGAAACTCTCCCCCTGGAATGCATCTAAAATTTATAGTGTGCCTAAGAGTACTTTGTTTGATCACTGAATAAAATCATTCGATTTTCCGTTATGATAATTTTACGTCTTTCCTTGAAAAAATATCACTATTTTTTAATTTTATCATTTCTAGCGGGTAAAATCTACTTCGCATCTCTTAACATTTTGGGTATCGGCTTAGTACGCATAAAATTTACCCTGCGCTGGGCCAATTTTTGTAAAATCCCATGTTTTGTGAAGGGTTTCTTGAAAGTGTTATAATTATAAAAATACTGGTTTAAATCAACTGAAATTAATCTGAATCTCAATATTCAAAATCAAACGTAAACTGCGAGCGAAACTGAGCAAAACCGTAATGGCGAATAACGATATGGCAAATGGCCACGATAAACCGTGAAGAAAAAAATGATTTCAATCGATAAGGAGATCCCTATATTTATCGATATTACAAATCAGATGACACTTTTGGAATGGTTCGAGTATTTGCTATTAACTTTGAGAATATAAAAATCACTTCATGTCGGAGACGGCTAATAAACCACGTGAAAACACGGGACCGGGATACAACGCGTGGTTATACAATCACGTGTTTACACGGCTCTGGGATACAATGTGTTAAAATAAATTCAATGTTAACTATCCGAAATGAGGGGACACATTTTTAATTTACTATATCTAAACGTCAAAATGAGGCTAAATCTTTATTACATTACAGTCAATATAATCCGGTAATATATATCGTACGTCGGTATTTAGAAAGAGACCTTCGGCTATATTTGGCTTCATAGAGCTTCGTCTTTGTCATACACGTAGCACGTGTAATGTCCGCTAGTGGTTGTTAAACGTTCTTAATGACGGTTGAAATAATTTTAAATTAAATATAAATAAAATAATATGCATATGAATATGCATCACATTTTGATATATTTAGTTTATCTCTACCTAACTTAAAAAATAAAGTGACCAACATATTTTTATCAAAAAGAGCAAATCATTTTCAGAAGATTGGGTTGGAATAGTTATAATTTGATTGATTAATGTATTTTGTTATTGTATTATTTCTTTAAAATATATATGTATTTCAAGTAATTAATAATGTGTACAGTACGAGTATATTAATATTTCATACTCGATTTTTTAAAATTATTTTTATTTTTAAGCACTCTTTATACCACATATATGTAAATGGCAGAAATGCCGTAAATAAATAAATAAATAAATAAATAAACTATCAGACTTAAATAAAAACTATCAAACTAAAAATTATATGAACTATCAGAAGTTTCGATAATTATATAACTGTAAGCATTTTATAACTGATGATTAATGAGATGGCAAACGTTCGAGAAGAAGTGATAGTTTATTTTTGTTCGATTAACAAATGAATACGGCATTTTTAGATTTACAAATTTTAGAGTTACGGAAAACACTTGCTGGATTTGTAAATCTAAAAATACCGTATTAATTTGTAAATCGAACAAAATCGAACAAAATAAACGATCACTTCTTCTCTAACGTTTGATATCGTATAAGTCATCTGTTATAAAAATGCTTACATTTATTTTATAATGTTATTTATTATTTATAATGCTCTCAAATGTAAGCATGAACCCTTTAATAGCCCTGCTCTGATTCAAATTTGAATCGTGCAACGGAGACGGCGCTCTACAATGTCAAGTTTGATGAAATGGCCGACAGACTCTTTCCAAGTGCCGATGTACGATATTTAATGCCGCGAACTGTATTATGTAGATATATATTTTTTTTATATTTGTATCTCTTAAATATATAATTAAAAATATTTTTCAATAAACAAATGTGAGAAAAACTTATTCGTTATTTTTTTATTTAAAAAAAACCTAGTGTCTGGTACTGGGCGACTTTTCCCCGTTGTATATTATTTTGGTAGATTGAATGTTGTTTATTTTAATAGTGCATTGATTTTTATTTTATTTATTGAAACCAAAATAGTCTTACATAAACAATCTAATACACAAAATTAAACAATACATAAAAAATAACAATAAACAACTAAACTAGACCAAATATGGGTTTTTCTAAGAAACAAAAATATAAAAAAATACTAAAACTATTTACTAGAAAAAGTGAAATGGTAAAAAAATGGCTGCTACTACTACTACTACCATCACGCCACTTCCCCGTAGGGGTAGGCAGAGATAATGGACCGCCTCACACGTCTATCCTGGCATACAATCCTAGCTTCTTCCACATTAATACATCTTGTCATACATGCCCTTCGGTTCTGTCTGCTTTTGACATGACCAGACTTAAGATTTTGGTTTATCTGATCATGCCACGTCTTCCTTGGTCGTCCTCGTCTCACTTTGCCGTTCATTTTCGCCATATATACTTGTTTTACCATTCTTTCGTCGTCCATTCGTTCTACGTGACCAAACCATCTCAGAGACCCTTTCTTAATCTTGTCAATTATACTTGACTCAGATTTACACTCTCGCCTGATTTCATCATTCGTAACCCTGTCATACATTGATTTCCCACACATTCGTCTAAGAAATCACATTTCAACCGCGTTCACTCGACTTTCATCATTCCTCTGCCAGTTCCATGTTTCACTTCCATGCATAAGTGTTGGGACTAAAACTCCGGTAAAAAAATGGGATGGGAATAAAGGGAAAGAAAAGAGAATAAAGAAAGCAGTAAGAGGAATCAAATATAAATTAATAGAAAAAACTGATAAATGTAAGAAAACTGAAAATTACAAATTTTGCTCTTAGATTTTGTCTATCACAATTTTCGATATGTTTTTAAAAATAATATTTCGTTTCTCTGATTTCATTTTTTTTTCTTTTTATTAACTTCCAAGTGTGATAGAATAATATTTATGACAATATGAACATTTAAAAATTGTTGCAACAAGAGGAAAAACATTTTTGAGAAGGGATATAAAAATCTAGGCATTTACAGGGCTTAAGACCTGTCATTAGCTGGTTTAAGTGGCCACTTTAAACACTGTATAACAGGCGTTGCCTATTAGGTAAAATGGTTCAGCCGGATGAATATCACACACATGCTACAGGTTTCAGCTCTTATGCTTCACAAAAGTCTATAGATGGAATAGTTCAGAAAATGTAGACGTTCAAACATGGGCAGAATAGTGAATATCACACAGTGTGTAAAGTGGCCACTTAAACCAGCTAATGACAGGTCATATTCCCTCCTAAAAAATGTTTTTCCTCTCTGTTGCAACAAATTTAGATCTTAATAACTCCTTTTAAAGAAAATACAGCCGGTCAACAAGCAAATGCTTGTGCAAACAAGCAAATGCACACAATTAAAATGTTAAATTAGAAAGTGTATTAGATATATTTTTTTATCAATTAATTTAATATAAAATGCCAGATGATTTACGAAAACACATAAAACTAAAATAGCCTTTTATTAAAAAAAAATATTTTTTCAGCAATATTTTGAGCTTTTTCAAATTTTTGTAGACAAGGACTGGATTCAACTCCCTGGGGAGCTGTTAATATTAACATATTACAACAGATATGAAGAACATTTTAGTAGGTAATAAAGAAATCCATATTTCTTTGATTTATTCATCTGTTGATGTTTGTGAAGTTAAAGAGCTGAAACCTGAATCAAAGCGGGTGAGATTCATCTAATTGAATTATGTCACCTAAATGCTAGGCAACGCCTGAAATTTTTTTTTTTTTTTTTTGTTTTCTTATCTTCATAAATATTTCAGTTTCGGGGATATTCTTTTTTTTCTTCAGCTTACGAAAAAAAAAAAAACTAAACCAAGAAGTTTAAGCAATGTTTTGTATGAAAACAATATTTTTTTTATTACGTATTAGGCAACATTAAAAAAAATTTAGATACAATAGGTACATCAACTATCGCAATTTTTTTTCTACTGCACTGCAATAATTGTTATTGTATTATCTGAGTTTATTCTAAAAAGTACAATATTATCTTAAATTTTTAATTAACCAATTATAAATACATACAAATTAATGATTAGTCTTTTTAATTAATCAGAATACCTACCGGTATCGTGATATTATTTAATATTTTTTTAGAGGTAATATGGTTTTTTCACAATTAAATGACATTAAATCATATTTTAAAATACGTATTTCCTCTAAATTTGTTGCAACAGAGAAAGAAAACATTTTTGAGAAGGGGACATGGAAGTCTAGGCATTTACAGAGCTTATCACCTGTCATTGGCTGGTTTATGTGGCCACTTTACACACTGTGTAACATTTACCATTCTGCCCATGTTTAAACATCCAAATTTCTGTTGCAGTCAGCATTAATATTAGACTTTAATCATGTAGGTGTGATTTATCCGGCCAAACCAATTCACCTTGTAGGCAACGCCTGAAAGCAATTATTTAATTTTTATACTTCTTATACCAGTTAGTTTAATAAAAAATGTTTTGAGTAAGTGCAAATGTTTGCAGACAGGCAAAGGAGTTATTTAGATCTAAATTTATTGCATTGGTTTTTTTTAGATCTTAATTTTAATAGGTACTTTTATTTATTTTATTTTTTTCTGCAGATATGAATAGAAATTTTCGATTTAATTTGTTTTATTTTTTATCTTGTTTTGGTAACATTTATGAGCACACACTATTTATATATGTATATACATATTTTTTTAATGTTTAAAATATGTTCAAGTAAATGGCTATTCTTTAAATTTAATTGTGTTATTTTTTTATATTTTCCTTTTTTTAAAAAAAAAATTTTAAACCATTTTATCTGGTTTTGTTGAGTTTTTTCTTTTCTATCTTCTTAATTATATTTTTAATTTTTTAAATCATCAAATACAAAATATTATATATGTTCATTTTTTAATATGTACACAACATTTTGTCTGTACTATTTTATTTGATTCTTAATTAAAACTAACGTTTGAACACCCGATGACAAACTATTATTTAATAGTTTATCGGGACGAAATATGTTTTAATACTTTGTTTTCTTTTTATAATTTATTAAAATTGTAATAATGTGTGTATTTTGTTAAATAAATACTAAAAAAAAACCGAAAGAAAATATTTTTGAGGAGAAAATATGGAAGTCTGGGCATTTACTAGGTATTTTCAGGCATTTACAAAACTTTTGACTTACAATAAAAGTGGCCACTTAAACCATCCAATAATAGGTCATAAGCCATGTAAATGCCTAGGCTTGCATCTCTCTCTGTTGCAAGAAATTTAGATATTATTAACTACCTAGGGAAAAAATTCAGCCTGCCTACAAACATTTAGACATACTCAAAACATTATATATTTCCGACTGAAATTTCATGGTTAATGATTTTGGTATTGTAGAAAAATATTTCTTGAACAATACCTTTTATAAAATCAAATTATTATTTGAAATTACATATATTCAATACGAATATAAATATCGAATTCTCTTGTATTATATAAATAAACTAATTAATATTTTTAAGTAATATACTCGTATGTAGTATAATGAACAGCTATTAGTTTTTCTTTGCAAAAAGTGTTTTTTCTGTTTTCGTGATGAAGACGTTTGAGGTTACGTTACGTTACGCCACGTTTACATAGAAGAGGTACCTGGTCTATTTCATTAAAGATCACGATAATTTAACGTTATTTTTCTCAGACCTGGGTGTCTAGTGCTGCCACCCACCACAATATTTAGATTTCTTTGACTGTTGAACCAAAATCCCGACTAACTCTTTCAGACCTGGCTTGGACGAAAGTGCAGCTCAGATTTAAATGACGTACTTTAAAATGCTAAACATTGACACCTATAATTATGTAGTTAAGGCAGTTACTTAATACATATCGACGCTGGAAAGGAAAAAGTTACAAAGCCACATGTAGCAACTTTACAGTAGAGCCAATTAAAGTTTTTTTAAATTAATTTTTCAATTAAAAAAAAAACATTCACACGTATTATTTTGGCGTGATTCTTAGATAATTCAAATAAAAAAATGAGATTTTTTATTAATAAAAAACCCTTTACTTGACTCTCCCGTAAAGTTGCTACATTTCGCTTGGTAACTTTTTCCTTTCCAGCGTCGATTTAAGGCTGTATTTGGGTAAAACGCACGAAAAATGAGTAAATCATACGATTTTGCCATTTTAAAACGAAAGTTTAAAAAAATCGCGCAATAATAAAAAAAAAGAAAAATTAGATAATAACAATAATTTTTAACGGTATTTTTATTAAAAAATACACTTAAAAGTTTTAAATAACTAAAATATAATTATTTTTCGATCACAGATTACTTTGAGATCTCGATTCTCATATAAAAATTCATATTCAGAGATTACTTAATCTCATTTGCAGAGAATAACCCCGAAGGTGAAGACAATAGAATGTACTTTCCTCACCTTAAGTATTGTCTCTGAATACGGGTATAAGTATGAAACTATTTTTTTCCAAACGATTTAAAGATATTTGATTGAAAATTAAAAATGCCGAAGCAAAATTTTAATTTTTTGTTTTTGAAAATTAATACAAGCATTTTAAACCATATAAATTTTTGTGAAATTTCCTTTATTTAAAGATAAAATTGTAGATAATTCTGGTTGTAATATTCAATTTCTAACAACACCTTATTTGGTTTTTGTTACCTTCATACCGGTACTAGTAAGGGCCGATTTTTAAAAAACAATAGGTTTAAAAACGGCAAAATCGTATGATTTCCTAATTTTTCGTGCGTTTTACCCGACTTCAGCCTTAATAACTGACCGATTGGTTTAAAACGATATTACTTTTTACTGTTGAGGGTGGTAACATATCTTATGGTTCATATATCTTGTTTTTTTAATGAATAATTACAATAATTAGTTACTTTAAGCAATACTATACTGTATAATAAATATATACTGTGCAATAGATAAACTGTAAATATCAATGAAACACCGCTTGTTTTTTCTGCGTCTGAAAGCGTTGGGCTGATACCCGAAACGAGAGATAGCCGCGAGTATAAAAGGAGTCGCAAGACCAGAGCATGTCACATTTGTCAAGAGCAAGAGTCAAGATGAAGACAGCATTCCTATTTCTGGTCTTCCTTGTGGCGGCTTCGGCCACTTACCTCACGGGGTCTGCTACCACGAGGGGAACATCGGGAGCCACCAACTTCGGGACGAAGAAGACGGAGAAAATTGGTAATTATTATAATATATTATTGTACCCATATATATTATAAAGAAATGTATTTACCATGGACTGAAGAAGTTCGTAAATAAATAATAAATTAATATTTAACATTTTTGACGCGATTAAATACTACATATGAGGGCATGATCATTGGTTTTGGGAAGACCAACTCAACCAGAAGCAAAACTACTATTTCTTTTAAGTTCAATGTGCAACTTACGCGTGGTTTAACATGTAGTGAAAATACTATTTATTTGAAGTTAAATGTGCACATTGAACTCAAAAGAAATACTCATTTGGCTACTGGTTTTGTTGATCTTCCCATAAATAGTGATCATGCACAGTGGCGATTTTGCATTTAATCCATATAAGTTATTATTCTTGGAAGTTTATTTATCGCGTAGACAAAAACAAATCCCGTTTCGCAACGTAAAACTGTTTTTTTTTTATTATTTGAAAACGGCGATGAGTTGGACTCCGGATCAGAAGGTCTGAGGTTCTATTCCCGCTCTACCACAACTTTTTTGCCATTTTCTAAGACGGTTTTTCAAGACTAAAAGAAAATGGGCCCAAAATTGAAATATTTGAGTTAGTAATAAGGACGCAAAAATTTATTAAAAAAATATATGTTATATATACAGGTAACAAGGTTTTTAGAAACACGCTTTTGAATACGGGAGTCGTCGATCCGTAGGCTAAAACGAGCTTTGATTTACAGAATAATGGGAATATATTTTTAATTTGTATGCGGTTTAACACAAGGAAGTGCAAAATTTACTAAAATGGCACAGAATCTCAAAGATGAAAAGATTTTTTTAATTCTTTCCTTATTTAATTGAATTGAATTTGTCAAGGTGAGAAACTGTACGAAGAGTGCTAAGGAATCTCATGTTTAATTTCCAATAATATATATTTAATTATATTACAATAGTCGATTAAATGCAATTTTTATCAAGTCGCGACCTTAACAAAAACATTCTCGGTCTGTTATGGTAAAAAGTAATTTTCGATAAATCATGTTCATAGTAAAATAATTTTTTGTGCATATTTTTTGATAAGTTAAGTTTTATAGTTTAATTACTTTTATTAAGAATTACTGCCCTAGGCTTAGTGTAGTTTAAAATTAATAAAGTTTTTAGCTGTTTTTTTTTTGCTAAGTGATTTCCCTGAATTCAGTTAGTAATACCAAGTAAAATAAAAATATAAAAATGTGAAAAATCCATAAGTTTGCGAGCTTTTTTATCAAAAAAAATAAATGACACTTTCCTATTTTTGTTCCCTGTAACTATGAATTAATCTTTATGTCAATTTAGAGCACAATAAAAACACTTTAATGCTAAAAAAATTAGCTAGGATAGGTAGGTGCACGAACACAATAAGGTTGATTTTTAATTGTATCTGAAATAGGTTATTTTTTTTATTTCATTTCTATTAGTTAAGAAGTTACGCAATTAAAAAAGTCGTGAAGTTAGTGATTACATCAACAAAAAAAAAACTATTTTTTTTCGATATTATGTACATCAATTAAATATTTTAAAAAAGGATCTAACCGTTCGTAAAAAGAAAGTACCAGTTACACAATACAAAATTTTTCTTCAAAGTTCAGACAGCAAAAGTACGTTTTTTCTTTTTTTTTCACAGATCAAAAATTAAAATATTATTTCTACATTTTTGATACAGCTTATCTTGTATTATTGTGGTAATTGCTATATTGTGAATTGTTCTCTTGCAGCTGACAAGGGATTCCTCGTCCGTAATAAGAACATCATCCGTCTCATGAACCATTTGCACACCCATAACACCAATCCTGATCAGTCCGCCATCGCCAAGGAGTACCGTATTGAAGCCAATATGGATAAATATACAGTAAGAATATTGCAAAAATTAAATGTTAACTTCAAACACCACGCATAGGACATATTGTTCACGAACATCTATTACTTTCAGAATACCCCTGCCATTAAGGAATTTATCAAGATGTTCAGGTACAAGATGTTGCCAAGGAATAAGATCTTCACCATCACCAACGACCAGCATAGGGACGAACTCATCAGCCTGTTCCACGTTTTGTACTATGCCAAGGACTTTGAAACTTTCTACAAAACTGCTTGTTGGGCCCGCGATAATGTCAACGAGGGTATGTTTGTATATGCTCTCACCGTAGCTGTAATTCACCGCACCGACTGCCGTGGAATGACCCTCCCACCTCCTTGCGAAGTCTACCCATTCTATTTCTTCAACAGCGAAACGATTCAGAAGGCTCAAGTCATGAAGATGCAAGAACGTGTTCGTGATAATACTCTCGCTGGAATGTACGGAATCCGCCAAGTTGACAATACCTTCTATATCAAGAGCAATCACTCCGGCTGGTATACTGACTCTAACGACGAGACGACTCTGACTTATTTCACAGAAGATATCGGTCTCAACACTTATTACTTCTATTTCCATGCCACATACCCCTTCTGGATGGACGGCGAAGAGTTTGGCTTGACCCAGGATCGTAGAGGAGAAATGTACTTGTACACTCACCAACAGATCTTAGCTCGTTATTACATGGAGAGATTGTCCAACAACTTAGGAGAAATCCCAAGATTCATGTGGACTAAACCAATCAAGACCGGATTCAAATCTTCTCTGAGGCATCACAATGGTATGGAGATGCCATCAAGGCCCAACGACTTCGTCATCAACACAGAGGACAACCTGTGGGACCTTAAAACCGTTAAAGATTATGAGAGGCGTATTCGAGACACAATCGACTCAGGATTTGTCAGAACTGTAAGTTGAATATTTTCGTTGTGTGAATATGATATTATTTTTTCATCTTTTAATACAAACTCATATTTACTTTTTGATATCTTTTACAGGAAGATGGTAGGATGCTTTCTCTGAGAAAACCCGAAGATGTTGAGAAGCTAGGAAACATCATGCATTGCAACAAGGACTCACCTAACACTCGTTATTACTTACTCGGAACACTGGTCGCCAAGAAGCTTTTAGGCAACGGAGATGATGCTTCAGACGAGTAAGTAGAAAACATGGCTTTTTTGGCTGCAAAAACTAACTAATACGCATATTAAAAATAAAACAATCAAACGAAATAAAATATTTCTTAAAATTTAGTACAACACCATATATTTACATTTTTTCAGTTACATGACCAATCCCGCTGTAATGGAACAGTACGAGACTGCTCTTCGCGACCCCATGTTCTACCAACTGTGCCAGAGGTTTATGACCAACGTTCAGAGGTTCAAGGATACTCTTCGCCCATACACACGCGATGAAGTTTCTTTCACCGGGGTGAAACTCGAGGACGTCACTGTCGACAAACTCGTTACATTCTTCGACGATGATCATTTCGATATCACCAACTCCGTCAACCGCAAAGTAGAAGAATATGAGCAGAACCGCGAACAGTTGACCTTTAAGGCTGTTCACAAGCGTCTCAATCATCTTCCATTCAACGTCAAGTTGGAAATTAATTCTGACAAGTCAACCGAAGCTGTAGTAAGGATATTCTTGGGTCCCAAGTACGACAGCATGCACCGCAGGATCAACTTTGAGGAGAACAGACTTAACTTCTTCGAAATGGATATGTTCTTGTACAATCTGAAGACCGGCAAAAATGCAATTACTCGCAACTCTCGCGAATTCACCGTCACACGTGATGATCGCACTACAACTCGCGAACTGCTGAAAAAGATCACCACTTGCGTCAATGGAAACGAAGAATGTATCGTCGATATGGCTGAAACTCACATGGGCTTCCCAGACAGGCTTCTTCTGCCCATGGGTAAGAGGGCCGGTATGGCATTCATGATCTACGTCGTGATAACTCCTCTCAAGGAAAC
The DNA here is from genome assembly GCA_022494885.1 of Micrasema longulum. NCBI lineage: Eukaryota > Metazoa > Arthropoda > Insecta > Trichoptera > Brachycentridae > Micrasema > Micrasema longulum. The sequence goes on from JAGVSM010004282.1 coordinate 40,548, forward strand.
CAAGACCTACGGAACCAGCGAATTCGAGATAACCGGCAAGACTACCACCACTCTCTCTACCAAGAATAAGTTCACTGATATGTTCACCAACATGCGTGTCGTCGACGACAACGCCTTTGGTTATCCTCTGGATCGCACCATCGACCCGACTACCTTCTGGAACACCAACATGATCATGAAGGAGGTGACCATCACCCACAGGACAGGGACGTCCATGAACACCGTTCCCAGGGATGTTGACACTGACGCCACCATGACCATGGACCACGAATCCACCTACACCAGAGAGACGTACCCTGACACCATGGACAGAGACTCAATGGACACAAGGGGAAGAATGCAAAATACAGACTCGATGTACAGTAAAACCGACCGAGTGTATTGATGAGCTACTGTAATACGCATGTAAGATCTCACGAAATTATGTTTTTAAAATAACTGTTGTCTGTGTACATAATTTATTAAATAGATATTCCGAACAAACAAATAAATAAAAATACAATGCAATTTATAATATAACGATCTCTTTTTTTTAATTACCCATTAACAAATATTGTCATATTCAACAATATTGTAAATTTATCCAAATGTATGTATCGATAGATAAAGACTGGATTTTAAGAAATAGACATATTACAACAGAGACGGAGAACATTTCAAGACTTATGATCAGTCCTTGGTTGATTTACGAAAATCATTGATGAAAAAATTGGAAATATGGATATTCGAACATAGACGAAATGATGAATGTTACACAGTGTGTAAAATAGCCACTTAAACCAGCCAATGCTAGGTCATGTAAATACCTAGACTTTCGCATTTTATCATAAAAATTAACATTTATTTTTTTTATGGATTAACATAAATTACATAATTGATAAATGTTTTTTTTTCTTTACAATCTACTTTTATAATTTTTTAATGTTATAGCTGTTACCTCTTGTGCTTGAAAATAATAATACAGTAATACTAATTGAAATAAAAAGCTGTTTTTACTCGGGTTCAAAAAAAATATTTAAATTTATTCTGAATTTGTTTATTGGCATTTATTTATTTATACTTGTACAATGTTTGTATTCTTTTTTTTTAAACAGAATAATGTTCTCCCGTGCTGAGGGAAACATTTTACAAAATGTGAAACATGCCTAGGATTAGCTATTTAACAAAATTAACAAAATAATAACAATAAAAAATACGTTATTAAACCAATTAACCGAATCATAATTAACATAATAAACAAAAATATTCATAAAAAACATAACCAATTTATATAGACAAATTTAAAAAAATCATATCATAATATATGCTTGCTTGTTTATTAATTTAACTTAAAAATTGTCTTTCTTGCTTACCGTAACACATTATTTATTATTTGCTTTACAGAATTTATTTCATAAGCTTATATCTTTCATTTTTTTTGTTTATATGCTTACTGTTTTTTCTTGCATACCTTTGTTATTATTGGTTTTTTTTTTTACTTTGTAATTTTTTTATTATATCATTTTTAACTAATTTCAAATATTTTTTCTGTATATTCTGTGTTTATTATTTAGTATGTTAGCATGTATTTCATTTTTTTTATAAATGCCTTTTGTGCGTTAATGAACAAAATAAATAAACAGTGCATACATTTTACATATTTGGCTTGATCCACTCATCGATCCGTGCGCGACCCACTTCCACTATCCATTTCTTTATAGCAATTTTATATTTTGAGAACTTACTAATTGTCCTTATGGATAATGAAAGTAGTTTGTACACTTTAACCGAGTAGTAGGTCAATCCTCTTTGACCGAAGGTTGTATTGATTTTTGTATTTTTTTGCAGCATCAAGGTGGAGTATCTAGTAACTCTTGTATTTGTAACGGATATGACATAATTTTTTAATTTTAAGTTTGATGGAATATATCATTGACATAGATAATAAACAGAAACGGGCCTATAAAATCGCTAGTGTCCATTTGACTGTACTCGTATGTATTTATTGATGTACATTTTTTTGTTTATATTTTACTGCTCGCCTTATTACTTATCTCACTATATTAAAATACTTCCTTTCAAGGTAATGGCACTGTATGACATCACTAACACTATTTCAAACATCATAAACTTTTCTGCTCACACAAATTTAAAACTTACATTTAATCATGAAATTCACAACTATAATACACGACATGCAAAAAATCTTCACATTTCTAAATTTTGTCCCACGAAGTTCGGCAAAAGGTCTCTGGAATACATTGGTCGTATACAATTTAATAAACTGCCTGATGACCTTAAAAATGAAATGTCGAGTGGTAAATCTCAAAGACCAGAAATGAAGACCTATTTCTTGAATCTTTTTGAAAGTGATAGTTTTTAGCTCAGTTTCTGTGAATAGTCTATATATTGTGTTTTAGGTTTAAATGTTTTTCTTTTCTTTTTTTAATATTAAGTTCACAGAATGTTTAAATGTTTTTATTTTCTTTTTTAATATTAATTTCACAGAATGTTTAAATGTTTTTCTTTTCTTTTTTAATATTAAGTTCACAGATTGTTTGAATGTTTTTATTTTCTTCTTTAATATTAAGTTCACAGATTGTTTAAATGTTTTCTTTCCTTTTTTAATATTAAGTTCATAGATTGTTAAAATTTGTTTAAATTTTTATTGTTTAAATGTATACTATGTATTGTTACAAGAAATGTACTATTTTTTTTATGTACCGTCCCAAATGAGTTTTCTCGTACAACTCCTGGGAATATAATATCATGATATTCATGTCTTATATGTTTTATTAATAAACAAAAAAATAAAAAAAATCAAAAATCAAAAAAACCTCCACGCCTATGGGCATGCATGGTCTACTCGTAGGTATACTAAATCTAGAATATATGATAAAATCTAAGGTGTGAAAGTGAAATAGGGACATATGAAATAATAATGGAAAGTTACATTCGAGTTTTTTTCAAACACCGAAATAGATTTTAGTGAAAAATAAGAGAATAAGAAACAAAACACAAAAAATAGATGTAAAAACAAAAAAATGTAAAATTAAAGTAGATAATTAAATTAAGAAAAAAAACGAAAGCAATGAAAAAGTTTATTCCTAAAATAGTACAAAGATTAATTATTAAAGTAATTCTAAAGAAACCCTCAGCATTTAATACGGAAAGTCTATTTAAAATATTTAAGGTTCATACAGTAGACACTCTTTATAAAATAAATTCTATTGTACAAATTTATAAATAATAAAAAATCAAAGAATTTGAGATGAATAAGTCACTCAGATACCAAAATGATATTAAAATTCCTAAATTCCACACAAGTCATGGTTAAAATAGTTTTGTTATCAAAGGTGTAAAAAATTATAATAATCTTCCCAATGAACTAAAAACTATTAAAAATAATGTATCAATAAATAAATTTAAAGTAAATCTAAAGAAATTTTTTGAACACGAGTAAAAACTACAATAAATTTTAATTAGTATGAATGTGTTCTTGTTTAATGTTTTTTCTTTATATATCCTATGTTTTTATTTTTTTTCTCATGTACTCGTATTTAAAATGATATAAACTCTTATAAATAAACAACTATAAAAGCGTAACTCACTCTCCGAGTACAAGAGTTAAGTCTCTTTTTTAGGAGAGTTACAGTGATAACATTTACTAGATGTGTAAAAGTAGATATGTATGTATAGAATTTTCCAAAAAACATGTACCTTTTATATGATTAAATTTAAATTAAAAAACTTCTGAAAAAAAAATTTATTGACATTTATATTTGTGACCTAGTATATAAATTAATTTCTAGAAGAAGGGAAACTTAAATAAACTTTTTTATTGCATCTTCAAAGTTGGAGTTATACAGTTTAGAGATCCTTAAGGACGTTTGCGTGTCTTTGTCCTAGTGTTGATTTACAAAATAGAATCTTCAACGCTTGATTTCTCCTTTGACTATGGCGGTTTGAGTTTTGAGGAAACAAGTACTGACGATCTACAACATATTTAAGACATTCGAAACAATATAAGTGAAATACATCTGTTGTTATTATTTATTTAGCGTATGGCAGGAAACAAAAAAAATGATAATGAGAAAGACAAAATAAAAAAGCCAACCAGATATTTCAACGATTCAGGTTTGCCGTATGTCGGTTAATTTAAAAAAATCTTTTTCTTGATATTTGTATATTTCAATTGTTTTCTGTGAATGTTCTGTGTATGGGCTCTATGTCGAACAATATTGACATTTTTTACGTCTCTGAGAGAATTTTTCGTGACAAGATTCTCTTACTTTTTTAACATATTATTCCAACGCCCTTGAGGTGATTTTAACAAAAATGGTGCTATATAAATTATCCATTTATCATCATCATCATCATCAGCCGTCTCTTGTCCAATGTTGAACATAGGCCTCCCCCTTTAGTCTCCATATTTCCCTATCCTGAGCCAACCGCATCCAACCACTTCCTGCAACTCGTCTTATGTCATCAGACCACCTTGTCTGAGGCCTGCCGACACTTCTTCTACCCGTTCTGGGTCGCCATTCCAGGACTTTTTTGGTCCATCTAGAGTCTGTGATTCTGGCTATATGACCAGCCAAGCTCCATTTCTGGTTGGCAGCCCTATGGACCATATCGGCGATCTTTGTTCTCGCTCTAATCCATGTATTGGTTTTTCTGTCTCTCAACGAAATACCCAGCATTCTCCTTTCCATGGCTCTCTGTGTCACTGATAATTTGTGTAAAATTTTTTTCGTGAACACAAAAGTTCACAGCAATATGTCAGTACAAGGAGAACACAAGCATCAAAAAGTTTCTTCTTTAAGTAATGTGAATACTTCGGAGATTTTAGGATATATGAGAGCTTACCAAAGGCGGCCCATGCTAAACCTCGCCTTCTTTCTATTTCTACCTCTTGATTATCTTTGCCGAGCCTTATTTCATGTCCCAAGTATGCATAACTATCAATCTTTTCAATTATTTCTCCATTTACTAAGATGTTACATGATTGGTTTGCATCACTCATTACTTTAGTTTTTGAAGCATTCATTTTCAAGCCTATTTTCAGGGATGCTGTATTAAAAACATTGAAAATTATCCATTTATATATATCCCCAATTTAACCTTTTTATTTTCATTATGTCTATGTGTATGAATTAAGATATTTCATTTTGTGATGTATATTATATGAATAGATAAAATTGAAAAAGTTTGTAGTTGAAATAAAGAAAACAATATCTGTTGTAATATGCCAATTGTAGCATTCGTTATGTTTTAAAAAAACAAATACAAAATCGAAAATTCTGTGAGAGTTCAGGTTATTTAATTTGAAAAAAACAACATAGAAGTCTAATTGTGATCCAGGAATACTAATCAGGGACTGGCATAATAGAAAAAAAGAAAGTTTGTAAATTGTTCATGTAGAATTGATTAATAATGAAGGAGTGGTCACAGCAAACATACGCAGGTAGGAGAGGATGGCAAATAAAAAAAAAAAAATATGTTTTCATGATTCACCCAAATATTTCATTTTTGGGGTATCTTAAAAACTCATTATCAGAAAATAGGAATCAATTTGTAGTAGAAAGGGGTTCGAACCTCGGACCTCTGATCCGATCACATCCCGGTTCACCAAAAGTCGACTGGCGCCGCCCCACGTGACTAGGGGTTTGATTTTTACTACTACTCTCACGTAAAAATCATGCAAAAGGAAATAGAGCGGGGATTGGGCAATCCCATAGTGCAGTGTCCAGTTTCGCGTGTTTGTCTGTCGGTAAATAATAATAATCAAAATAATGCAATTTCTTTGCAAATCAACTTTGTGCCCATTAAAACCTTGGTTTTCATAAAATAAGTATGCGCATTTGTGTCATATTTTCAGTGGCACAGATAGTACAAGGTGGTCTCAGTAATATAAGTATACTCGTTTCTATCATTCATTGGGTGGCACAAATAATATAAGTTTGCTCATAGTATAAGACTCATTTCGATCTCATCTTTAATGGTTCAAGTAGTATATCTGGAATATTTCCGTTTTTTGTACAATTAATCGAATTTGGTTACACGCATGAAATGATCTGTATATTATAAATGGATAGACACAGCATTTCACAAGTTTGTTGGTTTTACTCACTACGAATTTAGTGAAATCTAGCGACATCTATTGTTAAACGAAAATATGAATAAAGTTTTTTTTTATGTCAAGGCAACCCATCCTTACAATAATGATTTGTGCCACATTGAGAATAATATTATTTTATATTAAAAATTTACATAATTTAGAACAATCAATTTAGATAAGTGTAAAACCACGTCTGGGGATAATATTGACAGGATATGGGATGAATTTAGTGGAAGGGGAAGGTTTAGTTTTCAATACAAAGGATATGCATCCCGAATGGGCCATCCGAATAACGCGTGGTCTATGCATTCCTCGTCAAGCCGACACTCACACCAACTGTCCACTATCTTGATTTTAAACAAATGTTTATTAACAGTACAGTGGCCAATCCTCAGTCTGATAATATTGGAGACTATTCTTTTTGACAATTTATAGGGATGATACCAGGGAGATATGAATAAAGTTATAGACCTGAGGTTTTATAGGTACCTAAGCCAAACTATATATATATGTAGGTACTTACAAAAATATAATAAATCCCATCCGTTAATAAGGAAGTTAACTAATATAGTAGTCCGGCAGGTAGAGTTGAAAAAAAAAAAATATATTAGAACCGAGCGTCAGCTGACGCACTCGCGGTGGGTCTGCGAGTAGGAGGCTAGGAAAGTGGTAAAAAAAAGTCATAGTACGCCGGCTGAAACGTTTTTTTAAAGATTGTTGACATCGTAAGGATTTTTTTTTAAATCGTCGGCTGCACAGTGAAGGGAGGATTATGCGTCAGCTGGTCGCATGAACTTGAAAAAAAAGTGATAGTACGCCAGTTGAAACGTTTTTTAAAAGATAGTTGGCATCGTAGTGAGTTGAAAAAAAATTGTCAGCTGCATAGTGGAGGGGTATTATGCATTAGCTGGTTGCATGAACTTGAAAAAAAACACGTAAAATAAAGTAATAGTACATTTTATTCTTCCCGATATAATCATATAATTGTCACCATGTCGGTTGAAATTTGACAATATGATAGTTTCATAATAACGTTTCCGAAAATTATCAGTCGCGGGTGCGGGCTGAAGGAAGTTCTTGACAGAACGCAGACAGCTGACGCTGGACCCTGAAAGATTCCTTTTTACCATTTTCGCAGCCTCCCACTCCCAGACCCACCGCTACTCGAGCTGCTGACAGTCAGTTATTTGATTAGTTGTACAAGATCAAATATCGATTTCAAAATCAGCTGGAATTAAGACTTTTTCATTTGCAACGCTACCTCTCGGACTAGAGGTAGAATAGTAAAGGTAACCGTGTGTAAAGTGATCACATAGCCAAGTCAACGACAGGTCATAAGCTCTGTAAATACCTAAACTTCTATAAGTATTCTCAACACCTTCACGTCTTATGAATATTTATAGCAGTGATCACCACACGGTAGCTTGTGAGCTACCGGTAGTTCGCCGAGGCTTTTGCGGTGGCTAGCGTGGGATATTAAATTTGCTTGGTAAATTTTATTATTGAACTCTTAAAATAAATAAAAAATGTGCTAAATTTCAACGATATTCTTAAAATGTTGCTGTCAACGTTTTCCACAATGAAGGTTGTTAAGAGTAAATATAGAAACAGACTCACAGATTTACATCTTGATAATTGCATTCGGATGGGAGTGACAAGGTACTCACCGAGAATTTAAAAAATTGTGGAGGAAAGTGAATGCCATTCTTTTCACTAATTATTTTTACTCTTTATTTTTACTTTTATTTTTATATTAATTTTGAATCACACATATTTTCAATTATTATTTTGATTATAAATAAGTATTTAGATAACGCATTTTATGTTTTATTGTTAATCCGATGTTTTAATTTATTTAAACTAATATAAAAATATTATATATGGTACGATAAGGGCCAATGATAAAAAACTACAAAGAGGGAATTTGTATTCCCTAGCTCACCAGAAAAGCTCAATTTCTGAAAGTAGCTCACATCCTTATTGAGTTTGGAGACCACTGATTTATAGCATTAACTTTTTGGTCAAACATTTCAATAAATGTGAGTTGATATTTTTAAATAACCACTTACCGACATTTCTATCTCTATCGGTTTCGAGAACTACCCGTCTCTTCTTAATTACACATGCAAATCCCACTATATACATTCAAAATGGCAGTTACACAAGAATATGAAACCTATGTAGAATACTGCACTAAACTGTTATTTTTTAAACGTCTTCACGAAACAGCTTAATTGTGAAACGGTAACTGTTACTGCTAATCTTATTTTTAAAAATGCGCATCTCTACTGTGGACTGTATGTTAAAACGCGTTACTTGTCAGTAGGGATTTATTTCCGGTAAAATAGAAGTGAATGGGAGAGGGCTCTGGTACTGCAGGGGCCAGAGACGAAGAAGCATATGAAGCAAGTGAGGCTGAGCCTCACTAAGAAATCATTGGTATTCACCAGTACCTAATATGTATTTTAATTCGCATTATATCAACACTTCATGAAGATAGAAAAACTAGCAACCAATATAAAAATGCTCAAAGATGCCAACAAACATGGTCCCTACTGTGTTATTTACTATAGGAACCTACTCAACATTTACGCATATTATACTTATCCTTAAAATCTGAGCTTCACTAGAAATTTGGCATCAAAGACGCCACTGGCAGGGGCTTACAAAATGGGGACCGCCAAGGACCACTATGATGAGCTAGTCGAGCAAGGTGGTGCGCAGTAAGAGGATAAGAAACAATTTGCTCTTCCTTTTATAGCCTCTGTGGGTAGACGAACTTTCATATTATGAATCTAATCTATAGGAACCAACTTACAGAGAAACACCAGATCTTAACAGACATTATTTCTGGCCCTTGTTTTAAATCTATGTCTCTGAGCTGGAGGATGACGATGTCCTTCTCCGCATTATTATTTATGTCCGATTTATTATTTATGTAAAACATTTATCTTTCATTGAATACATTTTTGTTATTTTCTTGGGTTAAACTTTTCTTTAATTTCTTTCTTATTTTATTTTCATTTTTTAGATCTTAATTTTAATGGGTACTTTTAATTTTCTTATTATTTTTATTTTTTCTGTAGATATGAATTGAAATTTTCGATTTACTTTGTTTTATTTTTTATCTTGTTTTGATTACATTTATGAGCACATACTATGTGTTTATATTTTTTTTCCTATATTTAAAATGTATCCAAGTAAATGGCTATTCTTTAATTTTAATTGTATTATTTTACTCTATTTTCTTACTTTCAAAAAAATATTTCTTTAAACCATTTTTATCTGGTTTTGTTGAGTTTTTATTTTCTTCTTAATAATATTTTTCAAAGCATCAAAAACAAAAAAATAAATGTTCATTATTTTATACGTATAAAGTAGAACGTCTGTACTCTTTTGTTTGCTTATTAACTAAAACTAATGTCTGAGCACCCGATGACAAACTATTATTGAATAAATTAAATAAAACAACTTTGTTTTTATACGACAATTTTTTAAAATTCAAACCTTGACGAAGAAGCTTGTTTGCCTTGAAACCGGTCGATAAAAAAAAAAAAAAAATTCGCGGTTAAAAATAAAGTTGTTTTATTTATTTTATTATAATGAATAACCACAAAGTTAGTGCTTCAAATATAAACTTTATATTATTAAATAGTTTATCGGGACAAAATGTATTTTAATACTTTGTTTTATTTATAATGCATTAATATTGTAATAATGTGTATATTTTATAGCTTGATTAAAATGACAGTTGTCAGCAAAAGTGACGTCATAACTTTGTAGTGATGTCTAAAGAGTGATTTATATATTGACACACAAAAAATCATTCGTATCTGGCATGTTAATTAATTTTTTTTTATACAATGCTTGACAAATAAATCAACATAAATTTATTAAATCAGCTTTAAAACCAAAAAAAAACTAATATAAACTTAATCAATAACGAAGTTTTTACAAGGTTACATCATTTTGCAAAAACTTTAGAAATGCGACAAACTGATCAGATTCGTAAATTGATCGAATAAAAAATAATTCATTTGATGTTGTTCATGAAAAAAGTATAAATGTCATATTTTTTGGTGAATTATTGTCTTAAACACATTATAATAGGCTTGTTTTTGCGTTTTTTATATCAGTTTTCGGAAACAGAGTTTCATGTTTACATGAAAAAACTGATAAAATCGATTTGATCGGTACACGATCACTGATCAGTAATTTCCCATCACTATTGACATTAGTTTGGCAGCTGTCATTTTAATCAAGCTAAATTTTAAGGAGAGTAATGTATTCTATTTTATCAATAACTATGATTGTATGTGTCCAGGTGGAGGAAGATTACAGTTATGTGTATGAAATAGAACCACAATCCTGGACTCGACGGCTTCTCATAGGTAAAAATCCCGGAAAAGGAAATTGAGTGGAGAAAATTCCGCCTCGTAGTGTAGTGGTCGGCGCGTTTGCCTGACATCCTTGGGGTCCTGGGTCGATTCCTAGGAGGGTCGACATGAAATATTTATTCATAAGGTGGTTTTTACCGAAATATTCCACCGTTTTTGGATTGGCACCTAAGCGTAAAAATTATCACCTTCCCTTCATGTACGAAATACGCTACATTTGGTGCACCAATACAGTGCCCTATCCACCACTTGATGCGAAAAAAGAAAAGATAATTTTAGTAACATAAAGAAGGTGATCTACATTTCAAGTCAGTCTAGGAACAATTTAATACTGCGGTTTGAACTATCTTTAAAATCAATATTTCACGTCTACCCTGAAAGGAATTGCATCCAGGACCTCAAGAATGATAGGTGAACACGCCAACCTTTGCGCAACGAGGCTGACTTTTCTCCACTCGACTTTCTTAATTAGGATTTTTACCTAAGAGTAGTTATCGTGTTGAAAACACTCGTCCAGGGTTCTGGTTCTATTTCACACACCGAATTGTATTCCAAATCCGCCTAGACACAGAGTGTATATATATATTTTTTTTTTATTTTTTTGTTTTTTTACACTAAACATAATAATAAAACAGAGTATTAAAAAAATAAAGCATAAAAACATAGCAATGAAATACATATTAATAGAAAAATAGTAAACAAAAAAACCCCACGAAGGCATGGCGTGTTCGTGGGTATACAAGAAAATTTTAATTAATTTTTGCTCTTATAATAAATAATGGACAGTTATAATATTTTTGTATAACATAAGAAAGAAAAAATAAAATATTCTGGAAAAGATAATATGGTTTTTTTTTTTATAGTAATTAAAAAATGAAATCAAAAATATTTTTGAAAAAACACAAAAAAATCCATATTATTAAAGGGCAACAAAATAAATCATACAAAAAAAGATTTCATATCTTTAGTTTGAATCTAGGATAGTGAATGTTTTTTAAAAGAAGGAAAATTTTGAAAGTTTGTATTCAATGAAATATTATCAGTAAAGAAAGAATGAAAAATTTTTGGGCCTATAAAATATGCATGTCCATATAAACATATATATTTAATATTGCATCAATCTTTAAATTTGAATCCTTCTAAGGTTAAATCCGGTATTTATCCACAAAAAATGGATTTACTAAGTCGAATTGACTTTGTGGTCAAATATTCAGATAATTTATCTATAAACTAACCCGATAAATGCTATAACATTGTAACAATCGCATGCAGGCTCGGAATGTAAGTATGAAGATATAGGATATTAGACGATAAGTGAACGTATATAAACCTTGCGAGATGTGCTAGAGTCACACTTGTCACAGACATTGGTCAAGATGCAGACTGCTTTCTTGTTTCTGGGATTCTTGGTGGTGGCTTCGGCCAAGCTGCTCGGTGGATCAGTGAGTCAGGCCGGAACAGTAGGATCTACGTTCGAGACTGCTTATGGGAGCATCTATGGCTCCAAGAACGAGAAAATTGGTAAGAGAAACACAATATGTATTTGAAACTAAATTGATCATTTACTTTTACAAAGATTTTATTAAAATTATTTAACAATTTTGAGAATTCCAAGAATCAGTGGTGTTTTTGTGAACTTGCCAGTTCGGCTTATCCAGAGACCAATATACGCATGATGAGTTAGAAACTAGCTTAAATATATCTTCTCTTCCAGATCGTCGAAATAAATTCGACCTTTTAGTCCTATTTAAAATTCTTAACTCACTCTTTGATGCGCCTGAACTACTGAGCTCAATAACATTAAATATCCCAACTAGAAACCTCTGACAAAACTTACTCTTTCATCTCGATAACCATAGAACTTACTATAGTTTTCATTCCCCTATGGCCAGAATTCTTGAGTCTGCCAAAAAACATACCAGTCTTGATTTCTTTGATAATTTAGTCGTGTTGTTACCACCTTTATGTAGGCACCTAGTTGGTGGCCTAATTTTGTGATGTACAAAGTTATGTGGGTGCACAGAATGAGAGCAAGTAAAACAGGGTACTTACGTTTTACACAAAGATTTATTCACGAAACTAAACTACTGAAGCTAACACATTGAAAGAAGGATTCTAATAACTATATTAGGCAAAATAAAATGAAGTTGGTAAATCTAAATTGGCGGTAATTTTGTGCCTCGAAGACGCGTGCGGTGAGGTCGGAATCCGGTAGTTTTTTCTTAGCCGGTTTGGCCCGTTCGTACGCTCTACGTCGGCGTTCGGCAATGTTCGGCTCGTGCCGTCGTTGTCGACCCGCCACACAGCCCCCTTCCAAGTTTTGAAATCTGTTTTTCAAAACTGACGCTGTATCACCCTCCTGCCGCTACGCGTTGTGTATGCCGGTTGTTCTGTTGGTGTTTCCGTTTCTGCTGGACTGGCTCGTTCTTCCGCTGTCTGGAACGCCGGCTTGCACCTGTCCAGCGAAACCTTTTTATGTTCGCCATCCACGTCCAGTGTTACCGTCTTTTCCGCCCTGGTGATGACCTTGTAGGGCCCCTTGTAGTTCGGCATCAGGGTTTTGTACACTCTGTCGTCCCTCAGAAACAAGTGTGTGGCTCTCTTTAGTTCCGGGTGGATGAAAACGTTACCTTTATTGTGGTGCTCGACTGGCCTTGGTTTGACGTTTTGCATGAAATTTACCAGTTGCCTAGTGTAGGAGTCCGGGTCAATGTAGTCGTTCGTCTGCTCCAGGATGTCTGCTGGTAACTTTAGTTTGCACCCATACAGCATCTCTGCTACTGAGTGCTCTGCATTCGTGCGCAGTGTGGCCCTCAGTCCGAGTAGTATGGTGCTGATCGATTTTGTCCACGGAACAGGGTGGTGAGCTTTAATGGCCGTCTTCAGCGTTCTATGAAATCGCTCGATCATGCCATTACTTTGTGGATGGTAAGGCGTCGTGTTGGAGTGTGCTATGCCTGATCTGGAACAAAACAAGTTAAAGTCCGTAGACATGAATTGCCTACCCTGATCAGTTATAATTTTCTCCGGTACGCCGTATCTCGCAATCCAGTTGTCCCAGATGGCTCTGATGATTGTGTGGGTCTGGATATCTGCGATAGGGATTACTTCCGCCCATCGAGTGTATCGGTCGATACATGTGAGGCAGTACCTCAGTCCCTCTGATGGTGGAAAAGGTCCGATGAGGTCGACATGGACCACGCAGAATTTCTGTCTCGGCATGTCGATCTTGATGATCGGTGTCCTCGTGTGTTTGTTGACTTTGCTCTTCTGACAGGGTATGCAGGCCTTCGTCCAAGCTGCGCAGTCTGCTTTCATATTTTTCAGACGCCTCTTTGACTGATGGTCTTGGTCGTGGCGTCGGCTCCTGCATGGTTGAGGTTATGCACTTGGTTGAAGAAAGATCTCTGTAGCGTTTTTGGGATGTACGGTCGCATGTTGCCTTTGTTGAGATCGAAGACGATTTCTTGTCCCTGCATGTTGGTTTTGATCAGGTTCAGAGCAGTGTTCTTGTCGTCCAAGAGTGCGAGTAGTTCGTTGTCCTGCCTTTGTTCTTTATGGATCTTTTCGAACGATATGTTTGCCTCTTGTTCGATCATGTCGATTCTTGATAAGGTATCGGCGACGACGTTGTCTTCTCCTTTTATGTATTTGATGTCCGTGCTGAACTGTGAGATGTAGTCTAGATATCTGAGTTGTCTGGGGCTTTCTTTGTCGTGACTTTTCCTTCTAAACACGAATTGTAGTGGTTTATGGTCCGTGTATATACAGAATTCTCTGCCCTCCAGATAATGTTGAAAGTACCTTACAGTCTCAAAAATGGCTAGTAGTTCCCTGTCGTACGTACTATATGAACACTGAGCCTTGTTCAACTTTTTTGAGAAGAAACTTATCGGTTTGTAGTTGATGCCGTCTGTGGTTTGTTGTAGCACGCCTCCGATTGCGTAATCTGAGGCGTCTGTCCACACTGACATCTTGCTGCTTTCCTCTGGGTAGCTAAGCTTAGTGGCGTTGATCAGCGAGTTCTTGACCTCTTCGAAATCGTGTGTAGTGACTTCGTTCCACTCTACTTTTCTGTTGTCATTCTTTTTTGCTCCCTTGAGGTAATCGTGTAGTCGTATCAATTTGTGTGCTGCTCGTGGTATGAATCTTCGGTAGAAGTTTCCATGGCCAAGAATCTTCTCAACTGCTTAATGGTTTCTGGCTTGTTGAGGTTCGTGATGGCTTCCACTTTTGTTGGCGAGGGTCCGATGCCTTCAGCCGAAATTTCATAACCAAGAAATAACAGTGTTTTCTTGGCAAACTCGCATTTAGATGGGTTTACCACCATTCCATGATCTTGAAGTCGCTGGAACAAAGCTTTTAAGTGTTCCCCATGTGTTTCTTCGTCTGGTGAAGCGATCAATATATCGTCGATATATGCATGTACTCCTTCTAGACCTCTTGTGACTTCGTTGATGTGACGTTGGAATGTTTGTGCAGCGCATGATAGTCCGAATGGCATTCTTACAAATTCAAATAACCCGAATGGTGTGGTTATAGCTGTCTTTTTAATGTCGGTTTCATTAATTGGAATTTGGTGATATGCTCGTTGTAAGTCAATTTTGGAAAAAATTTTACAGTTAAATAAGTCATTGCATATATCGTGGATATGTGGCAAGGAATAACGATCAGGTACCGTCTGTGCGTTTAAGCTACGGTAATCGCCACAAGGGCGATAAGTACCATCACTCTTCTTCACCATATGCAATGGAGAGGCCCACTCACTCTTGGAGGGTCTACAAATACCTTGAGCCACCATGTGATCGAACTCTTGCTTCGCCTGCCTCAGTAGTTCTGGGGACAGCCGACGAGTCTTACACATAACGGGTTTGCCACGGGTATCTATATGGTGGATTGTGTTGTGTTTATCCAGCCCTGCGTATGGTTTATTGATATCAACTAGTTGTGGATACTTCAATATGAGTGAGTGGTAAATGTTGGTTTTGTCTGTTAATGATATGGAACATGTTATGTTGTTGTTTGTGGAGATGTCAAATGCTCTGACTATCTTGCCGTTTGTATTGTCTACTAACCGTTTGTTCCTAACATCTACTAACAGGTGGAAGTTGTGGAGAAAATCTGCTCCTATAATAGGGCGTGTCGTATCCGCTATTATAAACTTCCATGTAAACATTTGTTTCCATCCCAGATTCAGTGTTACCGTGGTAACTCCGAAATTCTGGATCGTAGTCCCGTTCGCTGCATAGAGGATTAGCTTAGACTTTTCTCCATGGCGTTTGTGTAAAGATCTAGGAATTAATGATATTTCCGATCAGGAGTCAACGAGGTATGACACACCGGTATCACGATCTTTAACAAAGAGACGTGTTGTGTTGGTTGAATCAGCCGCCTCCGCTATGATTCGACCATCTAGTTTTTTGAAGCTAGATGCGGTTTAAATTCACATGGTGTGACGCATTTCTTAGCTTGATCGCCAAATTTTGTGTGGGAGTAACAAAGAATAGTTTTCTTGTTATTTCCGTTGGCCCTATAGCTTGTTTTGTTGAAATTGTTGTTGTATTTGTTGTTATTGAAATTGTTACTGCTGTTACTTGTTGTGTGTTTGAATCTATTGTTATTGTTGTTGTGACTATGCTGTTTGTTGATTGTGTGAAATAAACTCTCTACCTTATGGGTTAGAGCTTGTACGGACTGTTCTAAACTACAAATGTTATTTTTATTGTTGGTACCTACTACCGCTACATTATCCTGTGTGTACACCTGTATTAGGCGATCTGCTATCGTCGCTTGCCTATCCAGTCATCTTCGCTTATGGCTAAATGCGCTTGGATCGTCTTGGGCAGTTGTTGTATCCACAAGTATTGCAACGTCGTTTCGTCTATTTGTAAACCTATTGCTAGCGTCCGCATC